>JNDS01002578.1:0-29463 GCA_000697035.1 Rhizopus stolonifer B9770
GAAAAAAAAAAAAAAAAAAAAAAAAAAAAAAAAAGTTTCATGTGTGCAACGTCATAAAATCCAGAATAAAAAGTTCCTTAAAGCACCCGTTTCACTAACGGATCGAGTAATGAATTTTTTTTTTTTTTTTTTTTTTTGTGTAAGAAATTAAAAAAAAATGTATTAAAGCAACATCTTTTTTTTTTTTAAAAAAAAACATGGATTTCCATTTTATTACCAGTACTTACAATAGAAATTCCCTAAAAATACAAGGACTGCATGTGTCAACACTGTTTTAATTTCTATATAAAGTAATTGTATAGAGGTTAAACGAGGGATAGTGTAACTCTGTTGTTTAATTATATAAAAAAAAAAAAAAACGTTTTTTTTTTAATTCCTTTAAGAGAAAATCATTTCAGTTTCTCTTTCTTTTCCTCTTCTTTTATTTTTATTTTTTATTGATGAATCTTTACAGCAATAATAATAGCAGTGGACCGATGCCTTCTGCAAGATTACCTTCAAGACCTAAATATGGAGGAGAAGAATATCCTATGCAACAAGTTCCTTTTAATAGCAACAATAGCCCTCCTCAATTTCCTTCAAGCCCAAATGAAAATGTCTTTTTTGATCCTTCTACTCCAAATGAAGCACAAAGACCACTCTTGGTCAATTCAAACTCGAATGCTTCTTCCGTTACTTTGAATAATGGTGGTGGCGGTGGTGGTGTAAGATTCACAAATGCTAAATCAAATATGATCGGTGGTGGTCCTGAATCTGGAATTGGAAGAAAACAAACAAGACGATACAAGACAAGTAAGAATAATTAAAGTCAATTGATCTCTCTTAACGAAAAAAAAAAAAAAAAAAAAAAAATTATTATAATAATAGTTCGTAAGGTGAAATTGACTGGCGGTAATTTGGTGTTGGACAATCCTGTGCCTACAAAATATTTGCAAAGAGTCAAGAGAAAGGATAAAGATGAATTTACTCATATGAGATATACAGCTGCTACTTGTGATCCTGCAGATTTTGAAAAACAAAATTACAAGTTGAGACAAAATTTGTTGGGAAGAGAAACAGAACTTTTTATTGTGCTGACCATGTATAACGTAAGAGAATTTTATAAATTTAATGTTAATGACTAATGCCTTTTTATAGGAAGATGAAGTCTTGTTTTGTAGAACAATGAATGGTGTGATGAAGAACGTTTCTCATTTATGTAGTCGTAATAGATCTAGTGTATGGGGCGCAGAGGGATGGAAAAAGGTGGTAGTCTGTGTAGTCTCCGATGGGCGTACCAAGATCCATCCACGCACACTATCAGTCTTGGCTGCCATGGGTGTTTATCAAGAAGGTATGGCCAAGAACGTCGTGGAAGGCAAGCCCGTGACAGCACATATTTATGAGGTAAGTCTCACTAATAAATAATGTTTTTTTTTTTTTTTATTTTATTTTAATTCCCCTTTGTTAATTAAATACATATTACTAGCATACAACTCAGCTCTCTATTGATGCGGATATGAACTTTAGAGGAGAAGAAAAAGGAGTGGTACCTGTACAAATCTTGTTTTGTCTCAAGGAAAAGAATCAGAAAAAGATTAATTCTCATCGTTGGTTCTTTCAAGCCTTTGGTCCCCTTTTGAAGCCCAATGTCTGTGTGTTGATTGATGTGGGTACAAAACCCGGTGGTCGATCCATCTATCATCTTTGGAAGTGTTTTGATATCAATAAGAACGTTGCCGGCGCATGTGGTGAAATTAAGGCCATGTTGGGTCCAAAAGGTTCCCTACTGATCAACCCACTTGTCGCTTCTCAGAATTTTGAATACAAAATGTCCAATATTTTAGATAAACCTCTTGAATCTGTCTTTGGTCATATTTCTGTATTACCAGGTGCCTTTTCTGCCTATCGTTATACTGCTCTTCAAAACGATATACATGGTGTAGGCCCTCTCGAAAAGTATTTCTTGGGTGAAAAAATGCACGGTTCAGATGCCGATATCTTTACGGCCAATATGTATCTAGCCGAAGATCGTATCTTGTGTTACGAATTGGTCGCCAAAAAGGACGCCGCCTGGGTTTTGCATTATTGTTCCAACGCCTATGGTGAAACAGATGTACCTGACAGTGTAGCCGAATTCATCTCTCAACGTCGTCGTTGGTTGAACGGTTCCTTCTTTGCTGGTATCTACTCCATGGTTCACTGGATGAAAGTCTGGAGTTCCAACCACAATATCTTGCGCTGTACCTTGTTTATGTTTGAAGACATTTACCAATTTTACAACTTGATCTTTTCTTGGTTTGGTATCGGTAACTTTTATCTCGTCTTTTACATCATGACTACCTCTATCGAATCTGTCCCCAATGCTCCCTTCTCCTCCAACGCTGCCAGTGTGATCCACACTGTACTCAATTACGTCTATGTCCTACTTCTCATCATTCAGTTTATCATTGCTATGGGTAACCGTCCTCAAGGTTATAAGTGGGCTTATCTGATGATTATCATTTTCTTTGCTATCCTTATGGGTTATATTCTCTTCTGTACTGCCTGGATCACCGTCCAAGGTGTGATCTCTGCCATCGAAACAGCCGAGTCAAATACGGACGCGCGATTCTTGGCTCTGATCAAGCAAAACACGTTCAGAGATGTCATCATTTCCGTATGTTCCACTTACATCATGTACTTTGTCTCCAGTTGTCTCTTCTTGGACCCCTGGCACATATTTACCAGTTTGATCCCCTACGTCTTCATGTCCCCTAGTTATATCAACGTGCTCAATATCTATGCATTCTGTAACACGCACGATGTTTCTTGGGGTACCAAAGGTGACAACTCCGTCTCGACTGATCTTGGTGTAGTGAAATCCAGCAAGGGCAAGGACGGCACGAGTGAGGTCGAAGTCGATTTACCCACCGAACAAAAGGATTTGAACGAACAATACGAGGAAGCCTGTTTAGAACTCAAGGTGGCACCTATTCCCGAAAACACCAAACGTGATGCAAAGACCAAGCAAGAAGATTATTATAAATCCTTTAGAACTACCTTGGTTACTTGTTGGATCATTTCAAATTTGTTATTGGTCACCATCATCTTGAACGGTCAAGAAGTCTGGCAATGGTTTGGTGATTATGAAAAGAGAGCTACGGTTTATTTGAGTTTCATTCTTTGGTCTGTCGCTGGTCTTTCGGCTATTCGTTTTGTTGGTTCAATTCTTTACTTGTTTATGAAGATTTTTACTGGTTAAATTAACTTTTTTTTTTTTTTTTTTTTACATACCCTATATCTTGCTCTGCCAACACCAATTCATCCACCTCCCCCCTTTTTTTTTCATCCTCCCCCTCCCCATTTTCCCATGTGTAATTTGCATAAAACAAAAAAAAGTCGTGTATTTTATAATAAATATAACAAGAGAATCAGAATTTTATTGTTACAAAACATGACTAAATACATATGTATATATTTATATATATATTTACTATAACTCAAGATATTTTTTTAATTATATAAAATATAGTTCGTTTTACTTATCAAACCTACAAGTTAATTGAAAAAAGGAAAAAAAAAAAAAAAAAAAAAAAAGCTATTAGAAAAAGTCTATGTTTATTTATATATTCAAAAAAGAAATTATTAATTATTGCCACTGCTCAAGACACGACTAGCCTGACTAGCTTGAACAGACGACAATCGACGCATTTCCTTTGCATCCATCTTTTTGTTCATACCAAGCAGCTTCTTTCCGAAATTCTGAGGACGTTCAAATGAGCGAAGAGAGCGAGTTCTATTGGCATAGTAACGAGCAGAAGAAGTACCAGAGACAGCGGATGCACGTCTGCTTGCAGAAGCCTTTGCCTCCTCAGGATTGTGTTGATGAGAGGTCTTGGGTTCGAAAAAGTATTGCATTGCAAACTTGACGAGATCAAGAGGAGCAAACCAAATAAAGTTCCAGACCCAGGCTACACCGGCCCAATGCCAACCACAGCCTTGGATCGAAGTAAAGCCCCAGTTTGCATAAACCGCAATAAAGGTGGCGACCAGTTGAGCAATGATGAATGAACACACGAGCAAGATTGAGGGACGTTCGGAAAAGAAGGGTCCGCGAGATCGAGTGATAAAGATCAAACCTTGAGAGATGGTAGAGACTTGGAGATAGACCACAGAATGAAGCACGTAATCGTTGGGATCCGTAAACAGTTGGAGTCCAAAGGCTCGGTTGAAGAAGGTCGTCTTGAGACAAACAGCGACAAAGGCAACGGTGGAGGCGGTCAAGTAGAGACCATAGACAATCGCATATGAGAAAATTTCACGCAAGTTCCAGGCATCAGGATAGGGCGAGGGACGAACACGATCTTTGGAAATGGTCATAATGGTACCATCGTTCAACATAGCGATAATCAAAACCATGAAAGGTGGGAAATCAAATTGGAAAGCCCAGATAAGAATAGAGAAACCGACGACGATACGGATGGTAACAGAACAGGTATAAATAGAATAGTTGCGCATACGTTGGAAGATTTGTCGAGAACCAATGATGGCTTCAACGATGACTGAGAGACCGGGTGAAGTCAGGACAATATCAGCAGCGGAACGAGCAGCATCGGAGGCATCATCTACAGCAACACCAACGTTGGCCTTAGAAAGAGCAGGTGCATCGTTCACACCATCACCCGTCATGGCAACCATGTATCCCATAGCTTGAAGACGCTCAACAATTTCGTACTTGTGCTCAGGATAGACACCAGCAAAACCATCCGCGTGGAGAACCATTTGGTCAACATCAGTGTAACCAGAGCCGGCGGGAGGACCTTCCTTCAGAGTCTTGGACAAGAACATGTTATCACCCATACCGAGACGACGACCTGTTTCCTTGGCAATAGCCAGTTGATCACCAGTAATCATCTTGACCGAGACACCAAGAGCAATAGCACGGTCGATGGTTTCCTTTGTATCAGAACGAGGGGGATCATAAATGGGTAAGAGACCGACCAATTTGAAACCGATGCCATCACCTTCAACATCACCTGAGGGAATTTCATCAATAGCTACAGCCAGAGCACGAAGACCACGACGAGCAAATTCATCTACATCATCATTCAAGGCCTTGATAGTAGCATCTGTTTTATCGCGAGTACAGAGATCAAGCACAGTGTGGGACATACCCTTGGTGACACGATAGGTCTTTCCATCAGCTTCACTCCTGTAGGTGATTTGGGTACGCTTGATGACCGGATTGAAGGGCTTGAATTCAAGTTCGGTAATACCACCACGAGCAAGACTAGGCTCGGGCAATGAGTTGACAATACAGAAATCGATAGCATCTTGGTTTTCAGTACGAGCGGCATAAGCAGATAATTGAATGACCGCATCACCATCATATTGGTCGCTGTAGGTCTTAATCGTGGGCTTGTCAACAATCAACTTGTTCAAGGTAAGAGTACCGGTCTTGTCAGAACATAGGATGGTGACAGCAGCCATTTCTTCAATAGCAGTGATACGAGTGACGATGGCCATGTGTTCAGCTAATTGTTTAGCACCGATGGCAAGTGTGACAGAGAGTACAGTGGGCATAGCAATTGGGATACCGCCGATGAGCAAGACAAGGATGTTATCAATACCCCGTCTATAATTGTAACGGAAGCGAGCATACTGAACAATGATGACGACAACCAAGAAGATAGAAATCGTAATTAAGCAAAAATTACCAATCTTGGCTAGAATACTTTGCAAGTGACCTTCATCATCCCCAGCTTCACCCACAAGCTTAGCAGCACGACCAAAGAAAGTGTTGGTACCCGTACCAATCACAACAGCTTCAGCTTCACCTTGTTTGACAGTAGATCCAGAAAAGACTTCATCACCTTCTTCTTTACCAACAGGTAAAGATTCACCAGTCAATGCAGCTTGGTCGATAGAGACATCACCATGGGCCTAATATGAAAGAGAAAATAAGAAACAATCTTTTTTTTTACCCATGTTTTTTTTTTTTTTTTTTTTTACCTTTAATAAACGACCATCAGCAGGAATAACATCACCTAATTTGATACTAATGATATCACCGGGAACTAATTCACTAGCTTCTAAAGTCTTCCATTCACCATCACGGCGTACTTTACATTCTGGAGCAAGAGAATCCATAAGAGCCTTGACAGCATTACCAGCCTGACGTTCTTCCATAAAACCAATGACAGCATTTGCAATCAATAAGAGAACGATACCAATAAAATCAGGATAATCTGGTGGCCTATTTTCACCATTAGAAAGAGCAATAGCAACAATAGCAGCTGCTTCCATCACCCATGAAAGAGGATTCCACATAAAACCCAGGAATTGCAAGATGGGATTCACTTCTTTAGTCTCAAGCTTATTACGCCCAAACTTTTCAATACGATTATTTACTTCTTGTGATGTTAAACCTTCAGGTTGGGTTCTATAAATAAAATGTTAGCTTATATCTTTAGTGGATAATGGTACATACTGTAACAATTGCATCACATCTTGTTGCTCCATGGTCGAAAGATCATATTTATCTTTATCATAGAGATCTTCTACAGTGATCTGGTGCAAATCACCAGTAATCTTGGCACTTTGTTCTTGATCAGACATATTAATTAAAGAAAAGAGAAAAGTGTTGTAGAATGATAAAATAGAAGGAAAAAAAAAAGAAAAGAAAAAGAAAAAAAAAAATGCTGTATTTATATAGAAAATGGATTCTTTTTTTTTTTTTTTTTTTTGGTTACAAACCCTTTACAAGTTTCACTTTAAAAGGATCTTATTTGACGTCATGTAGATCAAGGCAGTGTTACGTCCTCTTTTGAGAAACTCAATGGTAACCGGAAGACACGGATCATTGTTTTTCAATCAGCGAAACAAGCATAAACTTTTTTGCTTTTTTTTTTTTGCTTATTTGTTTTTCCTTGCTTTAAATTCCTTAATAGGAAAAAATAATTCTCCATATGCCGTGTTTCGTATATTTTATTCAATTGAAACGAATTGGAAAGGAGAACAGAATAATGAAGAGAGGAAAATTTTTTTTTAACTTGTTTTTTTTTTTTTTTTCCTCTCCATTTTTTTTAAAAAAAAAAGTTGAATTGAACATGCCCATTGCAACCAATAGAGTTTTATCTAGTGCACAGTTTATATCAGAGGTGTGTAACAGTTAAAGAGAGAATACTAAAATAGAATAATAGAACAGTCGACATGTCACGATTCCCAAGGAGAATCTTGACAGTGCAGCGAAAACAGTAATAGGAGGAAAAAAAAAAAAAAAAAACGGATAAATGTTTAATAATAATTATTAGATCATGGGCAATATGAAGATAAAAGAATACAGTACCAAGACCTGGAACCAACATCCATTACACCCAAAGACAGCCGATGGTCACACAGTGGATTGGATTTTTCTTGTAGACTTGCTCAACTTTTCATTCTGGAGTGACCTGGATATGGCCGATAAGAGCCGACCTCACCCAGACCGATATGCGATTGAATATAATGGAGAGATGTATACTGGTTATTGGTCTTTATGTGCTGCCATTCATAGAGCCCTGGATAATGGAATACCCATCACTTCACCTGACTATTATCGTACTGCCTCCGATCAAGATCTGATTCATGTTTTTCGTTCAGACACAAAGGAGCCTTGTCCCATGTTGAACGAAAGACTGAGAGTGATGAGAGAGGCTGGTCAAGTCCTTTGTGACGTAGGTTCTTGTTTTTTTTTTTTTTTTTTTTTCCCTTATTCAAACCCTCTTTAGATATTCAATGGCTCATTTACCAATTGCATCATACAAGCCAAGGGTTCTGCAGATGCTCTTTTAAATATCATTTTAAAACATTTTACATCATTTAGAGACATTCATCAATTCAAAGAAACACAAGGTAATGTGTCCTTTCTTATTCTATTATTGATTCTCCCATTAGTTTATATCCTCAAAAGAGCTCAAATCCTTATTGCTGATCTATGGTAAGCACAATCATATATATATATATGATTATTTAATTTTTTGGATAGGGCTTGTTTTGATGGCATAGATTATGGACGTTTTGATGATATTGATTCAATTACCATGTTTGCAGACTATCGGGTTCCACAAGCTTTATATCAACTTGGCCTACTTTCTTATTCACCTCAATTGATTGAAAGACTGAAAAGACGAGAGGATTTCCCATCTGGTTCAGAGGATGAAATCGAAATACGAGGTAATTCCATTTGGGCAGTAGAATTAGTCAAGGAAAGAATGCTCCAATTAGATTCTACAATCAAAGTGAATGCCATTTTGATTGATTTTTATGTTTGGGATTTAGCCAAAGAAATTCAAGACGAAATGACTGTACCCACTCACTGTACAAGAAGTTGCTTTTACTGAATGCATACTGAAGATCAAATAAATATTGCATAAACGGATTTAAGATTTACAACAAGCATACGACAGCTTTTTGTTTGTACCTTGAAAAGATAACCATCGGGCTTTCCTAAAACAATTATATTCGTCTTTTTCGGTCAATACAGAAAATGACTGCATATCTTTTTTTTTGGATTTTTTTGCATGTAATAGTTATTTTAAGTTTTCCTCTTCTTTGTTTATAAATCTTACATGAAAAAAAAAAATTATTCATCTTTTTTGTATCAAATGATCCTGTATGTATCACTTGAGGGTTTTTTTTTTTTGCCCAGGCTAGTCCTTTCTGACTTTAGATCTTCAAAATTCAATAGGACTGTGAATTTACACACACCCCTCGCCCTTCAGAGAATTTCTTTTTTTCCTTTTTATAAAACTATTCAACCATGTTGCGCACATTCTGTCAAAAAAGATTTGTTTCAACTTACCACGTCTCTCGTACTACAAGTCAAGGTCTTCCTGTCTATTCAGAATACAAGAACGGTAGAACTAATCTCTTGACAGTCGTACGTAAAATCAAAGGTGATGCCAACGCATTGGTCAACGATTTAAAAGCAGACTTTCCTCAAGCTACAGCTCACGTTAACCCAACCACCCAAAACGTTATCATCAAGGGTCATCATGTAACTGAACTCAAGGAATGGTTGATTCAAAAGGGATTTTAAACATCAAATAAATTATATCAAAATGCACAAATGTGTCAATGTAAATATTAGAATGATAATAATAAAAAAAAAAAAAAAAAAAAAAAAAAAAAAAAAGAATACAGTAATTATTTTTTTTTTGAAAATTCTCGGGAACAAAAAATATTCCAAAAAAAAACATTGTAATTAAACACTTGAGAATTGTATGAATGAGACATTTTCAACTTTGAGTGAAGCGCTGCAGTTTTTTTTTTTTTTTTTTTTTCCAGAAGGGCGCTCCTTTTATAGAAAAAAAAACCCAAAGGTGAAAGAGCGGTCTTCACACACACCACTTTCCTCGAAGCCACAGAAATATGGCTTAGATTTAAGCCAATAATATTGCTCAAAATAACGTTAAATATCGTTAACTAAGCATATATATTTTTGAAAGGGTTTAAAAGATTTCGAGTCCAATTTTGCTTTCGACAAGTTTATAACCTCTGTCACTTATTAAAATTGGAACGATACAGAGAAGATTAGCATGGCCCCTGCACAAGGATGACACTAAATCTCTGAGAAGGAAGCTCTACGGAGCAAATTTTTTTTTGAACTTATGTCCCTTCATATACCTTACCTTCATGTCATTTTTTAGTTTTTCATTTATTTTCTTTTTTTTTTTCTATTCAAGCTTTGTAAAATGTTGTTTGTCAAGGAGGAAAAGCTATTCAAGTGCTCTGTTTTTTTTTTCGAGATGAAGGTCTTGTTGGTATTGTTAAATGGTTTCTTCCATTTCTCATAAATGCTGATGAATCTCTCCCCTTTTTTCTGGAACTCATAAAGAGTTGTTGTGTATTTATTGAAAATAGATTGCAAACTGTTTGATATATGCTTTGTTGTCATCAGAAACTATAGTTTTTTTTCATTTGTTTTTACCCTCTTTACGAACGTCATGTGGTTGAACTAGTGATGGATAAATTTTGATCAAGCTGTACTGGGCATACAATGAGAAATGTCACATTTGAAATAAAGCCATGCATTGAATACGACGGATATGTTTCTGAAGCTGTACTATTGGAAAGTATGAAGTACTATAAAGATATCATGAAGGCTGTAATGCACACACTTGGGAATAATATTTTTTTTTCTTCTTTTGCGAAACGGATACGGTAACGATATTATAAAATAGAGTTGTACTATGTCATTCTTTTTTTTTGTTGAAGAATGATAAATGTCAATGATTTGGAATAGGAACGCGTGATATATGCTTGTAATAAACTGCAACTTGAAAACAAAAGGCAATAGACATTGAATGTTGATGCACCACGCAATCGGTTCGTTGGCTTGAAATGATGTGTAATGGAACATGACGTATTCACACATTGGAAATAAATTTACGATACATATTTTTTTTTTAAAAAAAGAAAAGGTCGCCTGTTATTTCAGGTTACAATGTCAAAAAAAAGGGTTTAGATTTACCTTTTTTTTTTTTAACAAAATGAGACTCAAAAGTAAAAACTCATCATTTGAAAAGCAATGTACATCATTACCATAAAACTTTATGAATGTTTGAAAAAATATGATTTAGTGTCAGTAAAAGCCTTTTTTTCTTCATTTCTTTCTTTTTCTTTAAGACAAAAATGTTGTTACCATGGTTATGAGAAACGTGCACCATCAGAAAAAAAAGAACATAAATATTTCAAAAGAAAAGAAGGAAAGGAAAAATTTTAATTATGCAAATTTTCACAGAAATCCTATTGGAAGGGAATTATTAAATCTCAAATACAGGTTTTTTTTCCCTTTTCTCTTTGGCTTAATTATCTAACTCCCCCCCCCCCCTAACACCTCACCCATTTTAATAACATCCACCAATGACCACCCAAAAGGAGATTATGACTAGTCTTGAACTATGTATTCATGATCTCGTTTATCCTACCGAAAAATCCGAAGCATTACTAGAGACGTTGTCTAATGAAGAATTAAGTTTGATTGAAGAAGCAGTAAACAAGATAAAATCAAAGAAAATCAGAGGTATATGTATATCTTGGATGCAAAACAAAAAAATATTTTTACTTATACCTTGTAATAGAAGAAAAAGAACAACTACAGCCAAATGTATCTGAACTAAAAACCGAAATAAAAGAAGGCATCGAATGGGTTAGCTTTGTCTATTCACAACACCGTACTTTACACAACTACTGCATAAGAACAGACCTTGATCAGATAGATATCAACACATTAGATGAAAAGTTTAAAAAAGAAAACTGTGTAAAAAAAAAAAAAAAAAAAAAAAAAAGAATGGTGTTTGTTTACACACACATATACACATATACTTTAGGTATATCCTCGAGCTAATCTTTCAAGGGAAGTTTATCAAGGAAATCGATGGAATTATGAAACAGAATGCAATATTCTTGGTTGGAAACTAGCTCACCTTAATTCAAAACAGCTAGCAGGGAAACGAGGCTTGATTCAGCGCGCAGTCGATTCTTATAGAAATAGGTATCCCAACATGCGATCGAGGCGTGTGGCCAGACAAGAAAAGCTGCTCAAGGGAACACTGCGCAAACGCAAGCAAGAGACATCCAACATACCCAAGACAATTCTTATTGAAGAAAATGGAATCAAGTATCGTATTCGGATCAATATCGAATCCGTTTTATTAGACTCCATCGATTTGGAATTTAAAAAAACCAATTGCGTATTTCCGAGAGCCATGTTATCTACACTCAACCCGAGTCAGAGAAGATTGGACGAAATCAGATGTAATGAAATTGGTTGGAAACTCGCAAGTATTTCATCTGTTTTGTTGTCTGTGTTAACCCATTTTTATTTTAGGCTTGGTTGAATCCTCGCATGCTTGCAAATAAAAAGAATATGTTACAGCGTGCTTTAGACACCTATCGATATCAATTCACACCTGATTTGAAACCTCGTAAATACGCACCACGTATCTCTTTTCTTCAAACTCAAAAGGAAGAAGAGTCGAGTTTAGTTAATACAGACGAGTCAATTTCTTATCAAAATACACCAACTCCTGAAGAGGCACTTCTTCGTTTGACTGAACTCTGTCAGCAAGCATTTTTAACCTCTGGATTGTTTTAATCTTGGTTCAAGTCTATTAAAGAGCACACACACACACACACACACATACATTCGCACACATACACACACACACACACACACATACACGCGCGCGCACGCTCTCTCTCTTTGTAGTAAACACAATGTAAAGACATTGGATGAAAGACATTTTTTTTTATTAAATGACATGGTTGTGTATCATCTAGATCATTAACTCAGGTCGAACAGTTTTTTTTATTTTATTTGGCTTTGTTTGTTTTTCTTCTGTTGGCTCTTTTCTTAGCCATTTTCCTGATCTCTTTCTGTGGAGTGTTTGAAGGTGCTATATTTGCCTGTGTCTCATCTATTTTAATGACCTTCTTCTTATCCCTGGTTTGCTCCCTGCCCTGAGTTTTGGCCTGAGCCTTAGCCTTAGCCTTAGCCTGAGCCTTAGCCTGAGCCTTGATTTGGTCCTTAACTTGATCCTTGGATTGGACCTTGTTTAATTGATCGTTGGCCTGAGCTTTATTTTGAGTCTTGTCTTGATCATTGGTCTGATTTCTAGATTGGGTCTTGTTTTGGGCTTTGATTTGGGTTTTATTTACTCCAGTAGCGCTTGCCAGATTTGGCTTAGAATTGCCTTCATGATCAATAGACAAAACACAATGCAATTGTCTGTTTTCGATAATTCTTTCCAATATTTTTCTAATATAAAGCTGTAATTCATCGATAGTCTCACGTGAAGCTATACAGTGTTCAATTACATTAACCCTTTTAAATAAAACATTTGCGTACCTTTCAGCTCATTATCTGCTTTATTTTTCAAAGTGCATGTCTGTTGTTGAACAGCTTGTAACTCTTCACCGCATTTTTTCAAATGCTCATCTATAGTCTGTGACTTTTCTTCAAGTTTTAGGAATTGATTGTCTCTATCCAACAACTGATTTTCAAGGTCTTCCGATTCCTCATAAGCTTCAGTCAACTGACTATTAAGAAACTTTTCAAGATCCTCTTTTTCTTTGACTAGAAATCGCAAGCTCTTTTCAGTCTCTTCTGCGTTTTGCAACTTTATTCTAAAATCTTGATTCTCTAGCTTCAAGGCATCACGTTCTATTTCGAGATCCAACCTTTGCTGATTCGAGCCTTCTAAGCGTTCAGAGAGATCTTGGGCAAGCATCTTAATAGTATCCAATCTAGTGCCATAGTCTTCCACCTTTTGTTCAGTCGTTTGCATCTTCTCCATATGAGCTCGGTAGTATTCAATGTCTTCCATAAGTCTTTCATTAGTTTTCTGTAGAAATTCCATCTTATTTTTCATTTGTTCGAGTGATTCTAAAGAAGGCTTTGTGTCATCTTGTAAGCATATCCAATCTCCTTTAATGATAAATTCAGTTGAAGACCTTTATATATATATATATACCTGTGTTTTCATCAAGAGTATCATTCGCTTGTAATTTTTCTTTGAGTTCTGCTTCTTTCTTGTGCCAAATCTTTCGTTCAGATTCATTATTCACAATCTAAGTAAAACATAAATAACTTGTTCCCCCCCCCCCCCCTTTTTTTTCATATCTCACAAAACCTCTTTCTCTAAATCGTTAATGTGATTGTGAAGAAAATCCACGCCTTTTTCTATAATGGATATTCTTTTTTTCGCATTGAAATAATCATTATTCAATAGTTCCATCTTTTTACACATTTCTTCAATAGTCTCGTCCCTTTTTTTCAATGCCACGTTCAATTCTATCAAAGCTTCATCTTTTTGTTTCAAAGCCTTGTCTTTGGACTTTAAAGATTGAGCCAAGTCAGAATACTTCATTTTCGGGTTTTTTTTTAAAAAAAAAGAGAGAGGGAAAATGTATAAAAAAGAACTTTATAAATATCATGTATATTTTTTCCTTGACTGGGGGATAAGGAATGGATGAACATGTTAAATATCCAAGATTGTTTATTCAATTTTTATTCTTGATGTTATCCTTTGACTTTTCTTGGCCAGAATTACGATCACCAGTATTTTGACCTTTTGGATTTTTACCAGAGTCTTTATCAGTTTTGGTTTTAGAAGATTTATTACGAGAAGAATCTTGTTTGGGTCTTGGATTAGGCATTGGATAAAGAGGAAAGCATTAGAAATGAACGATTTGTTATTTATACTCTAAGAAAGAACGCGTTTAATGCAAGTGCGTGTTTCTTTTTTTTTTTTTTTTTTTTTTTTTTTTTTTTTTTTTTTTTGATAGTTTAGGACAAGGTTGTGGTCATAACTTGATTGCTATCAGTGGATTAGCTTCTGCTTTAGGTATTAAGGCTGTGTTAGAAAGTGGAAAGGTATTTGGTAAAGTAGTCCTCTTTGGTACTCCAGCTGAAGGTAGGATTTTTTAATCTATCACAAAATGTAATGTTTCTTAAATAGAATTGTCTATTGGTAAAATTGTACTTATTCAAAAGCGTGCTTTTCAGGATAATGTGGATGTCTGTATGATGCTTCATCCATCGTAAGTTGTACTGTTGTTATATACGTTATCTTATTATTTTAGTGCAGAGGATGCTAATTATGCTAAAATGATTGCTATTAATGATATTCATGTTGAATTCTTTGGTAAACCAAGTCATGCTTCCGGTAAATAATCATGCATTCATTGTTCTGTGGATCTCGTTAATTTTTTTTTATCTTAAGCTTCACCATGGAAGGGTGTGAACGCCTTGGATGCAATCGTTCAAGCCTGGAATAATATCAGTATGATGCGTCAACAGATTTTACCTACAGATAGAGTTCATGGTATTGTAACAGATGGAGGACAAGCAGTAAATATTTATATTTATATTTTGGTATTTAGAGCCTAACTGTTATTTATTAGCCCAATATCATCCCAGAGCATACATCTGCTGTATTCTTTGTCCGTACGACCCGAGCACACGAAGCCAAGCGATTGATGAAGAAGGTCGAAAATTGTTTTGAAGCAGCCGCTTTAGCTACGGGATGTCAAGTGAAATACCATTGGCGAGAAATCGGTATCACAAAGGATGTGATTCAAAACAGTAAGATGGCCGATATCTATGCCCAACACATGAAAAAATACGGTATTCGTTTTGCACCCAGGATTGAACAAGAAAGATTAGGAGGTGCATCTACGGATATGGGTAATGTAAGTTACGAAATGCCCGTCATACACCCGGCTTTTGCTATACACACCACAGCTTCCAATCATACCATCGAATTCACTGAGGCTGCCAAAACTCCTTTGGCCCATCAAGATACTATCCGTGCTTCAAAATGTCTGGCAGCAACTGCAGTAGATGTTTTGTTCGATAATGATTTTTATGATATAATTCAAAATCAATTCAAACAAGATGTTTACCAATAAAAAATTTTCGGAACCTTTCGGACCTTTTTCTGAATTGTAAAAAAAAAAAAAGAAACGCTTGGTCCTTCCTCACCCCCTAGTCTCTCTCTTTCTTCCGTCATTTTTTTTTTTTTCTGGAAAAAATATGAAATTTTTTAAGTCTGTTCATACATTTCATTATGAATGGAACTTGGTTTCAGCAGCACAGTGGCAAAAATATCCCAACGATCATTGTCCTCACGTTCAGCATGTGGATGTATTAAATAGAACACTGGATCCTGAGTCCGGCGTTTTGACCACAGAAAGGCTGATTACAGTAAAACAAAACGTACCCAAGATTATCTTAAAGGTAAATGAATAAGAATATAACAAAAAAAAAAAAAAAAAAAAAAAAAAAAAAGCTAAATGCTTTATATAGATCATGGGAGCTGGCGAAACACAATATGTTCGAGAACTCTCTCAAATTAATCCTAAAACCAAGACTTTTACCCTGACTAGCGAAAATCTTTCATTATGTAATATTATGAAATGTAATGAAGAAATATCTTATATTGTCTCTCCCGAAGATCCCCAAAAGTAAGAACAATCTCTTTTACCAAAATAAACTAACCTCTTTAGAACACAATTCATACAACAAGCAACCATGACAGTGGGCAGTTTATTTTCTCGATGGGAAAGTATAATTGAAGACTTTTCGATCAAGAGATTTCAACAAAACGCTCAAGTGGGTAGAGAAGGTTTTCTTCATGTTTTGGAACGTTTTGTAAATATGGCGGAATCGGCTAAACAAGGTTCATCCACAGCCTAGAAGATATGCAAGAAAGAAGATATAAAAATATTTATTTGTACAGTCCATAAAAAAAAACTTTTTTTTTCAAATTTCATTGGTGTACATTTCGGAATAATTATTTTACAGCCAAAAAAAAAGGGCTTGTGCCTGATTACATATCTCCGCACTACTACGCATAAAACGATAAATAGTCAAGCAGGACATGGCGTATTTAACTTGAACCATTCGAATAATCTTTATTAATATTTGTTAATACACGTATATGTCTCTAATGTTTTGAGGTTTTTCTTTTTCTTTTTTTATCTTTAACATTTTTAAAACAAAGAATACAGACTCTTTCATTGCTGGAATATTACCTCTTTGTTTGACAAAGCATTAGATGTAGTCACGACGTGATGGTAATTGAAAAACAGCATTTGTCTGCACTATTTTTAGTCGCTGACCACTTTCTACTTCAGTTGCCATGGTAACAAGGCCTGCTACTTCTTATGGGTGGAGGTACACACCATATTACTAAAGATATGTATATTTGCGTGTTCATTGCTAATTCTATATGAATAATTCTCTGTATTGTTCGATCCATACATTCTACTTTTCGACAGTGTGCGTGTCTTTTCTATCATTATGTTACTAGATAACACCAAAAAGTTCCTTGTGTTTGTCAAGTGTAACAGGACCAGGGGATTTATCTATTGTGTGTTACACATCTTCTTTTCTCTTTGTTAGATGAAAGAATTGAAGATTGTGTTTAGAAAAAATCTGCAGATATCAGAGGATATGCAACCGTTTGGAAAGCTGGTAGTTTCTCCTTTCTCTATGCAAGCGAGCGATTTACTCTATAACCTTGGTTTAAATGCTGCACTTTATGTCTTTTGTACTAAAGAAAATACTATACTTCAATCCAAGATGGCAGTACCCAATGGTTTGATTACTACAAATATACATAAGAACGTTTTTTCAAGTCACTCATCAAAAATATCGTTAAACACATCGCCAAATACGTCGTCAAACACATCGTCAAAAACGTCGTCAAACAGATTTTCTGATTTCTCATCAAACCACTCTATAAACCACTCTATAAACCCACTTGTAGATCATTCTATAAACCACTCTATAAACCCACCTGTAGATCATTCTATGAACCACTCTGAAAATTATTCTATGAATCATTCTATGAATCACTTTACGAATCATTCTATGAATCATTCTATGAATCATTCTATGAATCATTCTATTAATCATTCTTCAAACTATCCATCTAGAAAAATATCAAGCAACTCTATGGATTACTCTTTTGACCATTTATCCAACCCTACATCCAGACGCGCATCAAACCAATCATTAAATCTAAATACTACAGACGATGCAAAGAGCGACACATCCTATGCAACGTGGCCAAGCTTAGAAAATGCCATAATGAAAAACGCGGCGAAAAAATTCATGAAGCAATATTCCTCAAAAGAAAGGCAAGTTTGCTCGTTTGTCTACATCTCATTTGAAGAAACACGACAGAAACTATTGGTGTTTGCAGGTTTTTTAATTGCTCATCTGGGCGTCTTTGCTTTCTTCTTTCAAGTGTTTGATGATAGAGGAATCATTATGCAAGTTTGTTGTTATTTTCAATTGGCTCTACTCATCTTGTGCTTTGTATTTTATGTTTCTAGTCATGTTCTGGACGCGCTCATCTTTTATAATGCCAAAAGAATCTTGGATAGATCCTTTCGCCTGGACCAGAATATTCTAATTTATTTGTGTAGTACGGACGTGTGTGAAAAGATATCTCAAGTATTTAGTCAACAGAACGTGTTGGTCGATTCTACTGATTTTCTTCATTCGATTTATTCTAGTATTCTTGATAGTCTCTTTGCTGTTTCTCCAGCAGTTTTGGAAGGTCTCACTATAGCTTATATTTATAATAATGTGTCAATATAAACAAGTATTCATTATTTTTAATAAAAGAGAGAGAAAAAAAAAATGCATAACTGATGATTTCAAGCTATTTTTTTTTCCCTGGCTAATAACTTTCATTCGTCAGCAGACAGAATGTTTATTTTTAGATTTTAACGACATTCATGCCAGTGCGCGCGACATGAATACAGACTGGTACAAGAAAAGAACTTGTGAAATGGAAAAAATGCTCAGGTGATAACCCCCCCCCCTTCCCCCCAATTGCGCGTAAGGGGTTTATGATGACCCAAAGAGTGGCTGAAAAGTTAAGCGCATGAATCTTAGAATGTTTTCGTAACTGAATTTAAATAAACCTCTTTTTCTTTTCCTAAAAATATTTGGAAGGTATACAATAGTTTTTTTTTTTTTTTTTTTTTTTTTTTTGCAAGTCAAAATTTAGTAAACCTTTTTTTTTTTTACTTATAATAGACAACGACATGAGTACAAATACAGAACATCAAAACAAAGTATACAGTTGGGTATTCAATTGGTTTTCACAATGGAAGCACAAGCCAAGAAAAGAAGTTGAGATAACGGTATCTGAACCTAGACCGAGTATCACGGTGTCTATTGCTTCGGATAGGACCCAACAAACAACCAGTTCATGGACTTCAGATGAAAGAAGAGATAGCTTGGATAAATGGAATAAAACCCGCAAGTTTCATTGGCCTCATCGACATAGTCCGAGAACACACGAACTTGATTTCTTTCGTCAAAAGAGACAGTCAATTTCATCCATACCATCAAGACCAAATTCTATACTCTCACCACCTTGTTCACCTCATTTCACACCTTATACGACAGAAGAAGAAATGATAGATGATCCATTGTTAGATGAAGAAAGGAAGAAAAAATGGAAGATGAATCCAGATTTGACCAGATTAGCCTTGGACGGGTAAAATAGAATGATTGATTTTTTTTAATAGACTAATGATTTTTTTTAGATTGTTTTCAAATAAAGATATGGTAGCACCACTTTCATATTCAACAGAAAGTCATATACTTCAAGTAGGGTACATATGAATGCTCTTAAAATAGTGATAGAAAGAAATATTAATAAATGATAGATGTGGAAATGCAGCATGGGCTATTGATGTAGCATCACAATATCCTCGATGGATGGTGATTGGATTAGATGAAAGCGATAACCGACCACTTTTACCAAGAAATATACCCAAAAATTTTCGTTTTATCGAATGTGTTGGCATACTGGAAGGATTGAAAAGGATACCGAGCGAAACATTTGATATGATTACCTGCCGATTCTTGTTATTCAGTCTGCCGTTTGAAATCTACAGACAGGTGATGAAAGAATGCAAACGACTGTTGAAACCGAACCGATATCTAGATTTTATCGAACTTGACTTAAGAATCTATTATCAACGCTTGCTGTCAATGCCAACTAATACAAATAAAATGAATCATGCGCTCATGGAACATCTCGAATTGGAAGGACTGGATCCAAGATTAGCACGTAAACTACAAACACTGACGACAGAGGAAGGCCTAGAAACCAAATATATTTCGTTGCCCTTGGGTATCTGGGGCGGTAGACTAGGAGTGATGTTTAAAGATGATTTATATGATTTAATGGAAACAATCTTGAACGATCAGCAAGAATTGGATAAGGAACTGGATTTAAATCGAGCCTTTATGAACCTGCATCTTTTGGTCATTCGTTCTTGATGTTATCCCAACTCCAGTGTCTGCGAACAAAAGGGTGTGCTTCGGTATTAAATATGAATTTGTCTAATGATATAATGTCCGGTGGACTAAACAATAAATAAAGATATTTAAAAGTTTCCGCAAATAGGAAGCTTTCCATCGAATCAATCTGATTTCCACTCTTCTTTTTTCGCTCCACATCTTGAACTGCTGCAAATGCGCTCTTGGTTTTACAATATTTGTCTATCGCTTGAAATATTTCCCAACCATATTCCTTTTTTTTTTTTTTTTTTTTTGTTAATCATCCTTAACCTCTTTTTGTGTTCTTTTTACCTGGTATTTTTGATCTCCTGTCAATCTATACATAATAAACAAACTTTCCAAAGTCTCGGGTCTTAATATATATCTTTCATCACCAAAAAAGAGTGTGGGTGGTCTGGATTTCGTCTTGGGCAGCTTATAATTCACATCATAGTCCTTCTTTTCCTCTAATCTGGTTCTCACCGGTTTATTCTTATCATCTTCCTCGTACCACCATTCTCTCGCATTCTGCAACTCTTTTTTGGTCTTGTTATATGTGATTGGATTGTATTTTTCATGTTCACTAATATGCCAATTCTCCGGGCTCAATCCCGTTTGGGTGGTACGATACATGAATACACAAGTTTCTAATAACCCCTTGGCAATCATCATATCTTCTGGTTCATCAAATGTCTTGGATCCCATGGCAAGCATACCAGGAACAAAGCATGTCTTTTTTGAATGTTAATTACTTTTTTTTTTTCTGGGCCAATAAATTTTACCAAATGATCCATTGCATCCTCTGCTCTTTCTCTTTCAGTATCAAACGGAGGTAAGAATAACATGTCATATCCAGGTATTTGACGAAGCATATGGTTTTTCATTCCTCTCATTGAATCCAAATCTACAAAAAAAAAAAAAAAAAAAAAAAAATGTGAGTATCTTTATGATTCAAAGTGTACTTACACATTCTACCATATTGTGGTATTTTTCCATCTGTTAAAAGATATTGTTTAAGGAAATATTCAAATGCACTATCTCCCATAGCACCAAAAGTGGTTGTTTCTATATAAAAACAATTTTTTTTTTTAAAAAAAAATGATTGTAACCTAATGATTTATACCATCTCTAAATATGCCCTTTTCTGTATCCATATTTGTTGGATATAAGCCCTTGATATACATTCCATGTTCATAGCCCATATTATCCAATAGATCCGTAATGGCTTGAGCCTTTTGAGCATATAATGGATTTCGTGTGAATTGAGAGAGCATCATAAATTCTAATTGAACCGTTCCTGCTTCTGCAATCAATGTTTCTTCATGAATAGAGTGATTTCTATTAATAATAATAAAAATAAATAAAAAATTAAATTAGTTTCTAATATTGAGAGGTAAATTTACCTTGCCGGATTCCAAAGATGAGTGGGTAATCCTGAAGGTGTATCAAAAGCAGGTAAAAGAGCAATGGCCAGCTTTTCAGCTTGTGTAAGAAACACTGGGTTTTTTCTTTCCGTCAGATCATAAGCACTTAAAAGACCACCGAGATAACGAATGATGGACTCAAACACGCTGACATCTTCATCAATCATGAAATCAATTTTTCGAATGAGTTGTATCAACCCATTTACCTCTCCTTCTAATCCCATTACCAATAATGTACTAAGTGAATCCACCATCGTTGCTCCCCATCCACCAAAAGGATCATGCGTCTTGTTTGATAATGGTTTTAGTTCATCATGTCCCAGCGCATATTTTTCTAAATTTGATTGAATTATTTAAAAATAACGATTTTAATTTTTTTTTTTTTTTTTTTTTTTACTATATCCGTTCCAGCCGTGTAAAAAGGAACTCTTGATGGCCAATCTTCTCTTTTCTCGCATAAGAGTATAATCTGTTGGTTCTGGCTTGAAATCATGTTGGAGTTTAGGAAGAGTAGACGAAAATCCACCGAAACCTTGTAAAACAGATTGTTTTCTGGGTCGTGTGGGTCTGGGCGCTAATGGCTCGATTTCGATCGGATCTTTGGGTATGGGTTTCATAAACATGACTACTTGTATAGAAACAAGTATCAAGCATGCAACTGCTATATACAGTTTCTTTGACATCAAGGAGTAAACAAAAAAAATGAAAGAGAGAAACGGAGAAATAAAAAAAAAATGCGAATTAAATATTGAATTTTGTGCAACATTATCCCCCTTTTAAATAGAAACTTTGGTTTTACTTTTGTACACGATTTTTTTTTTCAAAAAAAAAATAAGAGTAAAAATGGTATATAATACCATTTGTTTCACTTTTTTAAGAATTTTTTTTAAAGTTGCAAAGTCATCCTTAATCTGAGAAATATGAGATTTTTTTAAGCCAATTGATGTAATTTATATAATTCGATCGTAGGCACAGTGGTCCAACATCCATGATCATATATAATCTTTTTCATCATCATCCTTGATTGATATACCACCTCTAAAATTGGTTTTAGCTTAAATCAGATATCTTCTTCTTCGGGCAGCTCCATTGGTGTTATTCGGTTAACTCTACATACACAACCCGCAGGAGCATCCATCAACATGAGCCTGAATTTGATTTTGTCTTTTAAAGACCATGGTCACTTTTCTACCTGTAAACTTCCTTTCCATTATGTCTACTGTGGCCATGGTCCTTCCATGATTGCGACTTATTAACGATATCGTGCTGGGCTCTCCTCCTTTCTCTTGAATGAGATGGAGAAAAAAAAATGTTATTATAAACGATCCTTACCCCAACAGTATAGACTTACCAAAGGCCAAACTCTACACAAAATGTTTCCCTCTGCTTGGTCTGTTAAAAGCAGATAGTGAGACTTGAAAAAAAGCAGCTCTCGTGTTTTGGAACCATTCACAAGGTGCTTGTATATCAAATGGTAGTTCCGTCAGTTTTTTTTTTTTTTTACAATTCTTCAACAGAAAACACATCTTTCCAAACAGCATCACCGCTATCAAAGATCGATGAGAAGCTATTAAAAAAAAACTTGACAAAATATGAACCTACTTGTAAGATATTATGAGTTAGCGTTTGTATCTTGTTTTTTGAATAAGGGAGGGGGGAGGGCAATAAAGGAGCTGCACATTTTTACCAGCAAGAAGATGTATTTGGTCTAGTTGAGGCTGCATCGATATACTTGCTCTAGTTAAGCATTCTATTTTTGATTTTACAGAAAACGTTTCTTGGCTCTATCGGGACTATTCTAGTTGGATTCAGAGTCATAGTAAATATCTTTTTTCTTTTTTTTTCTTATCAAGCAATGAAAGAAAAAAAAGAGAGAGAGAGAAAGAAAGAGAAAATAGAATTTTATTTGTATTCGTTGTTTATAATAGAACAAATGTGATTAATATAAAGACTCTTGCATTCGATATGTGTAAATAAAGTCTCACTTGGTTTCCTTGGTAACGTTTAATGACAAGCTTTGATCCGAATCTAGATTTATCTGTCTGGTTGACAACGATGTTGGTCTCAGTGTTTTTCAAAACGAAATACTACATCTGATGTCAATGTCGATATCAGAAGAAGAGGGCGCAATTCTCGTCGTCGAACTATTTTTTATGTTTTTCAGTAACATTTCTATATCCAAAGCATAGACTCGTCTAGTTTTACGCATACTTGTTTGCGCGTGCAGTAATTTTCCAAAAAAAAAAAGTGTTATTTCGTTTTCGATAATAAAGGTCTATAGTATTAAAACTGCATAGGAAATACTTCTCAGATTAACAATGATTCAACAAAGAGGATTTCAAGTATGAAAATTCCTATAGGATGCATATACCTGCTTAACATAAAGAAGTTCTTTTGATCATTGATTAGAGTAGCATAATGACTGTAGCGTTTCTTTTTTTTTTTTTTTTTTTTAAAAAAAAATGTAAGTAGGTATTACTGAATCATGTGGACACTTTGAAGCCTAACGATTTGGGTTACATGTATCACTTAATAAATCCGATATATGACAACTAAAGTAAATCATGTGGAAAGTGTTATTTTTCGACCTGTGATTGGCCGATGCGAGTATTTCACAACAATCTGTTAGATATTGAATAACTCACGAAAAGAGACCTTCTTTCTTATTCAAATATCTCTTAAAAATAGGGACAATTTATCCAATCACATAACACTTTTTTTCAAACCAAAAATAAAAATACGCCGTGACTAGTTTGTGACCGAGTTCTATCTTAATCAAATTTTTATATTTTTCTTTTCTTTTTTTTTTTTTTCTCTTCACACTTGTTTTTTTTTTTTTGAGATCATGCCAGTGACAAGAAAATCAGCCACTAGTGCAGCTGCAAAACCTGCAACTAAGAGACAAGCAGCCAGTCCTGCTGACAAAGAACCTGCTGCTAAAAAGGCTGTCGCCAAGAAGGAAGAAGCAAAGCCTGTTGCTGAAAAGAAAGAACCCGCCACCAAGAAGCCTGTTGCCGAAAAGAAGGAACCTACCACCAAGAAGCCTGTTGCTGAAAAGAAAGAACCCGCTGCTAAGAAGTCTACTGCTGCTGCAAAGAAGGAAGTTATCACCAAGAAGCCTGTTGCTGAAAAGAAAGCGCCCGCCGCCAAGAAGCCAGTTGCTGAAAAGAAGGAAACTGCCACCAAGAAGGAACCCGCCACCAAAAAGCCTGTAGCCAAAAAAGTTGCTGAAAAGAAAAAACCAGCAAAGACAGATGGATTGGATTCTTCTGATGAAGAATCCAATGACGAGGATGAGGAAGAATTCACCGAATTACAAGAAGAAGAATTAAGAAAGGAGATCTTGGGAGACTTAGCCAGTGATGATGAAGATGAGGAAACTGGTGAAGAAGTTGCTTTGGATGATAAAAAGTTGAAAGAAAGTATGAAGGAAACAAAGGTTTCATTTGACGAGAAAAAAAAGGATAAGGTAAACAAAAAAAAAAAGGCGGTTTATATGCAATTTTAGAACTTATTTTTTGTGTGTATGTTTGATAGACTAAGCGTACGCTTAAGGGAGGTGTTGTTTACTTGGGCCGTATTCCTCACGGTTTCTATGAACACGAAATAAGAGGTTACTTTAAACAATTTGGACACGTTCTCAAGGTTCGCGTTGTACGTAGTAGAAAGACTGGTAGATCAAAGCACTTTGGTTTTATTCAATTTGCGGATTCCGAAGTGGCCCAAATTGTATCTGAAACAATGGATAACTACCTCTTGTTCGGTCATCTTTTGCAATGTAAGGTGATACCCACTGAAAAGGCCAACCTCAATCTTTTCTCTATCCCCAAAAAATTCAATCGTAACAAGACTCCAGTCGCTAAAGAAATTCGCAAACAAAACAAAGGTTTGACAACTGAAAAATTGATTGATAAAAAGAAAAAGTTGAGATCCACAGAAAAGCGTATGCGTGCAGCATTAAAGAAAGCCAATATTGATTACGATTTCCCTGGCTACGTAAGTCTATCTACTAGCATATATAAATAGTCCACTAACTTTTCCTATTTTATTAGCCAAAAACTGATTAAAAAAACATTCGTTGTAAATAAAAATTTATTTGTCCCATCAATTAGGTTCATGACGCAAATACTGAGAGGGTATATGAAGTCAATATTACAAAAATGGAAATAAAATTAGTACCTTAAATGGCAATGAATATATTTTCTACTTACCTCGAAGGTATTCAAACCGCACAGGCGGCGAAGCCAACAAGGTGCACCATTTTCAGGTGACCGAAGGCAAAAAGATAAATATAATTATTGTTGTTTGGAAAAAGGAGGAAAGGGTTTCCTCAACAGGACCTGTGCCATAGCGGAGATCCCAATTGCTGTTGCAGACATCACATCTCGATTGTTTGCTGCCCGGCCGTGTTTAAATGCTTCACAGTTTGGGTTCAAACAACGGACAGTTCCAAGAGAGATAGATTCGTCCGATGTTCGACTGTGAGCGATAGGGAAATAGCAATATACACATAGCTGGGAAGTCATATGCTCGTCTGTTATCATTGTCTCGGCATATTACTTATGTATTTTTGGAAGCCATTTTCCTCCTCGTCTGTCATAGCCTCTAATTGCGCTACCAACCTCAGTACCAGCATTTCCTATACCCACGAAAAGAAGAGTGTCATTGGAGTCACCTTTTAGAAATTTGCGCTCGACAGCAACAGTACGATCCTTTGTTCAGATAGTTGCAAGTTCAACTGTTATAAATCACTTTTGGCATAGCGTATACTACGAACAAAAAGTACCCGTTGATTTTGAAAAAAAAAAAAAAAAAAAAAAAAAAATGCATAATAAAACATCATTCAAAATTTACCAAATTTCACATATATATCAATACTTGGTATGACTCCCCTAGTGCTTTTTTAACGGCCTTACATCTTTCCAGAATACTTTGGCAAAGTTTGACACAGATATCCTGATCTAAATTAGCCCTTTCTTCGTATATAATCACCTCCAACTCCTCTAAATTGTTTGCCTGGTGTCTACGCTTACCAATGCGTTTTCCTAAAACATACCAGAGGTTCTCTATGGGGTTTAAGTCAGGACTTTGAGCAGACCAAAAGTCAAAGCTCTTAATACATGCCTTGTTATTCCACCACCAAGCATATCCACCAGTATGGCAGGATGCGCCATCTTCTTGGAAAATAAAGTTGTGCCCATGTTCCTTTGTCAATTCATGAAGCCACGGCAAAGATTTGTCACTCAAACAATGAACATATTTGTCTTGATCTACACTTCCATACAATGCAACCAAGGGGCCTAATCCTCCAGCGTAAAAACAACCCAAAACTATGATGGAACCTTTTTCCAAACTTGAAGGTAGGCAAAACAAACCGCTTGTGAAGTCTCTCACCAAACTTTCGGACGACTCTTACACCACAATCATTATGTCTAAGTGCAAATCTGGACTCATCTGACCAAATGACCTTACTCCAGTCATTGACGGTCCAATTGATCTTATTCACCCAAATCTTTCTTCTTAACCTATTGCAATATAATAAGAAAGGCTTTAAAGCAGGTCGGAAAAAAAATCCTTTGGCTTGAAACGCTTGTCGAATTGTTGCCAAGCTGACATTGCCGGTTGCTGTGGCCAAGTTTTGCTGATGAATGCTAATTGGATCGAAGGGATTCTTCTCGCAGAAATGGCCGCATGCCTCAGGTCTCTTTTAGTAAGTTTTTGAGACCTTCCTGAGCGAGGTTGAACGGTTTTTATGCCGTGGTCAAGATACTTTCTCACTACGTCTCCTACTGTTGAAGCTGGGATATCAAGTTTCCTAGAAGTCTGGGCGAGCTTCCAATTTGCCTTCATTGCCAACCTACAAATCATTCCACGAGGAAATCATCAATTTAATTTAATTTTTTAGAGCTTTTGCGAATGTTTTCAGAAAGAGGCATGTTTGTTTTAGGTTTAGATTACTAATTATAAAGGGAAAAAGAAAAGGCACTTTATTTGAAATTTGACCTCAAAATAAAATCACCGGATACTTTTTATTCGGAGTTGTACTTGAGTAAATTGGAAATAGTCCGTACTCCGATTGATAAGTTTTTGAAACTGGTCTCACCAAAATGAGATTGACGCAAATACTGTTTGATCGTCTTTTGTGCCCTGGCTTGGCCATGAAGTCTATCTAATTCCTTTGGAAATTTCTTATTTTCCTTGTATAGATGGTCAAGTTGATGTAAAAGTAATTTGTTTTCTTTGCTCAGGTTAGTTAGTATGACTTTCATTTCGTTATATTGCTGATTCTTTTTAGCTCTGTACTTTGTAGAAGCCGTCTTGTTTCTTTCGTTTCGTAAGGAACAACCATTCGTTAAACTGGAGATACCCATAGGATTTGAGTTAGACATGATGAATAATGAAGAAAGAAAGAGGTCTCATTTATTATTCTTGTTGGATCAATTGACAATAGTACTTGCGAATTTGGAAGACGACGAAATTATTTCCAGTCAGACAGGAGTATTCACTTTTTGGCCTAAAAGGTGTGATATCAGAGTTTTAGACATAGGACACAGGGTCTTATATACAAGTCGAATATGTTACTCATTCAGATTATACACAGACTTCACCACTCAGAAATTGACAAAACATCTAAACAAACTACAGAGATATTCAAAGTCTGAAACAACTATAAAAAAACTACCCCCCCCCCCCTCTTCACACAAGAACTCTTTTTTTTTTTCTTTTGCGCTGTATTCATGATTAATATAATTGAATATGTAATAAGAGTGTTTAAGTATTTATGAAAAAATCCAAAATTGTGAAATCTAAAAACAAATCTGTCTAATTTAATGACAAAAACTTTTGAGAAAAAGGGTGTATTATTACAAGTGTAACCTTCCAATGTTACCATGTGCTTTGCATGTTTCTTTTTTGCTTGCGTTGAGCTTCGGAGCTGCAAATGTGTTTACAGAAGCACAGGCCAATGTCAGAGGGTTTATTTTCTAAATTTGTAACAAAGAGCGGATCAGGCCATACAAGGATTATTGTTGATGAGAAAGGCTAACTCTGGATAGATATTGGCATCACTATATAGATGTAATCCTTCTGAGACTTGTAGAGAATTTTGTTGTTAGATGAAAATCTCGATTTAATCCTGTCCTACCGATGCGTCTTTTTTTTGCTTACCAAAAATTGTACATTTTAATATAAGTTATGATCTAGATGTTCTCTTCTTTTGTATAAAGCTAGCGATTTGTTCTTTCTTTTCTTTCTTATTCCTTTATCATGAAAAGTGTATCACGACTAGAAAGACTTCCGGTTGATATCATCATTCAAATCTTGGACTGTCTCGATCAGTATTCACAATGGATCACTTGTACCTTATCCAAACTTTTATCAGAACTAACTGTCAGACGCATGTGGCATACGCCCAAATGTACCTCACTTCAAGCTTTCCATGTGCTCCTATCCAGCCTAAAAGACAAAGAGAGCTATTACGCCTATGCTTCATTCTTGGTCAACCTTCACCTGTCGATGGATCGTCTGGTGATTGAGCCCGCCATTCCGGAACTCCAACTAAAAACACTCTGGATAGAAAACATGGAATTTATCTCCTTTCAAGCATTGTGTCATGTTGACATGCAAGCTGTCTATTTCTCCAACTGTGCAACGGACGTGATCCAGTCCATCATTGTAAAGCAATCAGCCAGACTTGAGAAAATCATGATTTATGATTGTCCGGTAGCAGACGAAGTGTTTTATGAGATGGTGGCGCCCTCACTCAGATATTTCAGTTACTGTCGATCCGGATTCATTTCCGATGCAGCAATTGCAGCCATTGTTCAGCATTGTCCTTGTGTGGAAGCCTTGGTCTTGACTTTACCCCGGAATATCGTTCAAGCCAATACAATGACTCAAGCCTCGTTGGATTCACTCATTCAATTCAAGTGTCTGAAGGTTTTGATTTGTAAAGGTCAGATCAGGATAGCTAATGGGGAATACAAGAATTGGTTGTACAAGAATATCCCCTCTTTAGAATATTGTGATCTTTCTTTTGATCTATAATAAAGTTGTATACACAGATTAGAAATTATAGAAGTTTTTTTTTTTTTTTTTTTTTTTTTTTTTTTTTTTTTTGGGAAGAAAACTTTGAATATGTCAGTTTGTATGTACTAGAATAATAATGAATCTCATCTTTTAATGTTATACGCCCTGTTTTTTTTTTTTTTTTTTTTTTTT
>JNDS01002579.1:0-11603 GCA_000697035.1 Rhizopus stolonifer B9770
TCCCCCTTTTTTTTTTTTTTTTTTGCTTTTGTCTAATATTTCCGCGCTTTTTTTTCCTTTTTTTAAGCGCGTTTCCCTTTTAACTTTTAGCTCATGTCATTTTTATAACCATTGTATCGTTTAAGTTAAGCACTAAAAAAAAAGCATCAAATACTATAATAGTTTATACAAAAAGACATTAAACCATATCAGTTTATAGATCTAAAGACAGATAAGTTTAACCCCTTTGAGGAATATAGGAGTTTCTGCAATTCAGATAAATTCAGCAAACCATAAATCAGGAGGAGTATATGGTATGTGTGACTTTGGTAGGATTACCGTTACTTTATGGAAGCCAGTGTAAGAATTTAGCAATAAAGAGCTTGTTTTCTGTGCAGATACCCAAATATACAGGGGCTCAAATAATCGCATTACTTGAGTTGTTAAACTTTAATTGGGCGTTATATCATATTAAATAAATAAAAAACCTTTTTTTTTACAAGTTCATGAAAATCACGTAATATTTCCGGTTTTATTCAAGTAAGATCTCAATATTTACACAAATTAAATGCAAAGGTTTTTGTTTTAGTCATCTTTCTTCTCTTTATAAACAAAGAATACAAATAAAAAGCACTTTTCTTCTTCTTCTTTTATATTTAATTAAATATATATTATTGTTGGGATACTACAGTTTCTTGTTAACATATATATAAGCAAAAGAAGGCTTAAGCGTGTTACAGTGAGGATTGATTTGATAATAAAGTATTGGAAGAAAAAGTATTCCTTATGTCAATGAATCCGACATTGATTCTACGAATAAGCTGAACACTGAAAAGCTTTTGACTCGAATGATAAATTCTCTAATATTATCAAACATATGATTAGATGTCGTCTTCATCTGGTAAATCAATTGGCAGAATCAAATGAAATAAAATTTGTATCTAATAACTAATTATTCATTTCATTTTTTTTCTTAAAAAACTGGAGTCAATCAATAAATACAGAGGTAAATATTAGATAAACTTATTAATGCTGTTATTATTGTATGAAAAACTTCCTTTTTTACTGTAGTTGACATCAGGAAGGAATACATTCTCAATATAACGAGGATCCTACTTGTATTAAAAGACCGTAAAGACAATGAAAAATACGAATGGATCTCTTTCATCAACAAAAGTATTTGTAATCTTCTAAAGGATGATATTAATGATTTTGATGATGCGTGCACCTCCAAACGGCTAACCAAATGGATAGCAAAAGATGAATGGTGCCCTTTCCAGGGTGCTCTATCCTAAGATTATAATAAAAGTTTCATAATGACGACAGGACTTTATCAAAAATTAGGTGGTCTCTATTGGATGAATAATGCAACTCCTTGTATACTTCTTGATTGCTTTGTCCTACTAAGACTTCCCCGTCTTAGTTATTAATTATGTTCAACGGGAGATTGCACATCTTATGTATTACACATTGAGGTCTGTGTCTACAAGCTCTTATTTATCCGTAATATGCAATCCCGAAGTATCATTCTATTAGACATTCGACTATATTGATCGTGGATACAACAAGTACCATGGCTATCGTATGGTGTGTAGGCTGGTACTAACAGTTCTTACAATTTTTGCTGATTGTTGAAATTACCTTGTTGATAATTGCTTTTGCTGCTGCTGTTGTCATTGTGATGGTTTGGCTTGCTGATCATGTTACCGCTGGCGCGGTTGTAGAGGTTTGAACCGACTTTGCTGTGATAGCGAGATTGTGAGCGGCCATCGTCGTTGTCGCGACTGAACTCTTGCCAAGCTGGTACGGCATTTTTACCCTTTTTCTTGACGATAGGTGCTTCGACCAACTCCATGCCATCAATGGTGATGCAGGTTGGCGTGTAGGACGGAAATCGGGCGTCCACAAATGAACTGACTTCTGTTGGCAATCCCAGTCTTTATAATAGCAAGGCGATCTCTTCGGCTTTTCTGCAAGTTTTCAGATACGAGTCATCGGCTTTTGTTGCTAGAACTTTTATCGCGCGTGTCTTGAGCGTGTTGGTGAGACCTTGCAACAAAAGGTGAGCCGTGGTGGCATCGTCGGGCAATTTGACCAACAAGCGTTCTCGATTGAATCGCAACAAGTAGGCGTTGATGGCTTCCCTGGTGGGATTCATGCGGATATGCGTGAACTCAAGTAATTTCTTGAGCGGCTTTGTGATATTTGTGTAATGTTTAAATCAAAGTAGGGTTTTTAAATATAACAAAAGGGAGTCAATGGGAAGAAGCTTGGGGTCTTTATTCAGATGACTTATATTTACATCAGTTTGTTCTCTTACTCAATATGACGCACTAAATGGAGGTTATTCTTTTATTTAACTTTTATATTGGTGGATAGCATCTTTCATCTTGTTGCTAGGGTTTAGGGTGTCATTACTATTCTTTTATCACAAACAGTAATATCGTAAATGTTGATGATAGTTCTGATAGCTGTAGGTTTCATTGTTTGATATGTATTCTTTTATGTCATATGTTTATATGTTAATATTGGTATTATCCTCAAATACTACAGACTTATACATAAAAGCGCTTTGGCTGTCGTGGCGGGGCAAAAAAACATAACTGAACATCTTCCAAGTAATTGAAGGAAGATCCGGGTGATTCTTAAGAAAGATCTTACGGTACCACATAAGCCGCTCGTCATTCATAACACGTTGGACGAGTTTGCGCCAGTCAACGGTAGAATTTTCTGGGTTAGTTCCAGGAGGAAAAAAATTGCCTTCCTAAGGCTCGAATGGCTTCTGCAGCACTCTGAAAGATCTCACGCTTAGGATCAACGATCACATCAGTACCATCGGCATTACGCCATTGCAACCGAGGAAGAGAATCGGGGTTAAGAGAGGTGTCCTCGCGTTGACTACTAGCGCTTGACACACTAGTAGATGAGGAAGCGGCCTCGGAAACGACTGCTCGAATTTGAGACGGGCCGTTGATAAGTGCGTTCAACTCAACTAGCTCTTTACAACGCTCTTGACGAGACTTGTTGCACTGATCAAGAGCCTTGGCGGCTTGCTCCATCTTCACAGGATCAAGAGTAAAGGTATAAACCTTCGAAAGCATACTTTCCTTTTCATTGAGCATACCAATCTGACGTTGGACGCATTCTTTGGCGCTAAGGATGGCAGGGTCGACAGTAGGGTTGATGAGAGTAAGCACGTGTTCGACATCCATGTTTTCTTCAAAGTTGTTGTTGTTGATTGAGGACGTTGTAAAAGTAAGATAAAATTTCGTTTGGAATTCGCTAAAAAAGATGAAACGGCTGGTAATAGGTTCTTAAGGTATACACGGAATTAGCGAGACAGAATAAGAGAGAGATTTTATTCATAATGAAATTAAACGAATATATAAATGTCACAGTTGCGACGTGGTTGTGCAACAATCAGAGAACAAACTGAAATGAAAGTGATCTTTTCTCTTTTTGAACTGAAACACTTCGGATAAATGAGCTTGAACACGACAAAGAAACTGAAAGACAGCCTAGTGCAAGACGCATATAACGAAATACTTGAAGCTGGAACTAGCGTCAATGAAATAATAGTAATAGTGAAGAGCAGCAGTCTGAGCCAAAGAAGAGAAAGTACCTAAAAGCAGCTGGCTTCAAAGACATTAGCTGAAGGAATAAAGTCACGATGTTGAATGAGCATTTGTAAGTAAAGAGACTGAATAAAGCTCCAAACAAGATACCTTTGTATTATTCATGTCAGAACAGTAGTACTAATGGCATATTGGACTTGACACTAACAGCAATAATACCCAAGCGATTAAGAACTGTGGTTGGTGGTATTTGCCAACATTATCGTCTTTCGCTGCCAATGACACTGAAGAATGAAGAGTACAAAGCTTTAAATGTCATTAGCAATTGTCATACAAAGAAAGATCTCTACCAATCCGTCGATAAAATTGATCCGTTTTGTAATGATTTAGAACTTCCATATATCAAATTGGCAGTACAAAAGCTGTAAGTATTGTTAATTCCCTGACTTTTGTAAGCTATCTACTGATAGTTTTACTTCTGCATGTTAGTTGCAATCTGTGGCATCGTGGTGTTTTAACAGGCGATCACAACGAAGATTGGTATAGGGTGAACGTTTACGGGGATCTTTTTGATTTTATATTTAATGGACAAGTAGGCTATGAAACTAAAAGATATGATATATAGTGATATCAAACGAAAAGCAATAATCATATATCTCATTTTTTATATATCGATGGGTGTCAAAGGAAGTTGGCTTAGACGAATGTGTATTGTGGTGTTATTTGTTGTTTGAGTTGTTTAAATGAAGTATGAAAATTGGACTGAAAGTCGATGAGCCTCTTAAACCTCTTTTATTGGGTGAGAACGAGAGAGAAAACCTACTTATTGCAAATTACGTCTCGATAATAAGATTGGGAGATTCGGATAACGATAGCAGTACATGGTACATTAGAAGAACAGTTGCTATTCCATATATGGCACGGAGTGCTATATATATTGTCAAGAAAAATCGCAAGACATGGGTTACCTCACACAATATAAGGGTGTTTATGAAGTAAATACGAGATGTATCATTAAGATAATCATTCTAAATTTCTTCTTTTCTCTTACAGATCTGAATGTCACTCCTTAACTGACGAGTCATTACGAAAAATGGGTTTTCTAGATACAGAGACAAAAAATGTCAGGCTTGATTTCATTTTTACGAACAATGTCGATCTAAACAGTGCTTTTTACTGTGAAGACAATCCTAATGAACGTGCTTTAAAAGGCAGTGAAAAGATTAGACGTTTAAGAGAGCAAGCATTGAACTACTGGATATCTCTTGCCGTACAATGAATGTATTGAGCATATCACTGCCGTAACCTGCCAATAATAAATTTGAGCTTCAAATTACGACTACAAAATTCATTGCTGGTGCTACTGTTCATCCAGCGTTAAGGGAAGTCAGAATTCCTAATAATCAAGAGGGATCCTCAATCGCTGAACATTTAGCGACAATTATATCTTTAGTGGTATGTACTCTTGTATGAAATACATTTCTTAACTATTTTTTTTTTTTTTTTTAATTTATACCTTAATAGAGAATGATAATCAGGAACTTTAAAATCATCAAGCTCATGACTGATATTGCCAAAGAAGACAGTTTGGTTTTCCTTTCCTCATCGCTGACTCCTGACATATGCTACAGAGACGATTCACCATACTCTTCCCAATCCAGTTCAAGCTCGTCATCGTCCTTTCAAAAATGGTCTACCCAAGAAAGAAAAGCAAGAATAATGCAGAAGATTGATGCCATTGTTACCTTTGATGATAACGGTGAATATTTGGATTGCTCTTGGGAGGACATCGTTTTTTCTCCAAATAATTAAGCCCCTGAAAAACCCCATAGATTTTTATCGTATACCACCTTCACTCACAAATAAATGAATAATCTGTCATTTTCATACAACTTGTAAAATATGCCCGAAACTGCTTCCCTAGGGTACCTTCAGAATTTTTATCGATATTCCATTTAATGGATTTGACGCTTAGAATGATTACAAAGGGCATAAAGGTCACTAACGAGTACATTATTACAAGCATCGCCAATTTTGCTTGACAAATTTTCTTCATTCATAAGTCTATCACGCTTCATCTTCCCTTTAAATATTGCTCAAAACTGTTCGATGGGGTTTGACTCAGGCAAATAAGGAGAAAGGTGCATGACTTCATAGCCTTTACTTTCAATTTTACGTATCATAGGCTTGGATTTATGGATAGAAGCATCATCCGTAACAATATAATTTCCTTTAAAATTTTGATCAAGATTCATGATAGCAAGAAGCTCGTTCATAAATTTGTGAAAGCGCGCTGTAGTTGCACCTTTGGGTACTGACTTATTATCGGCTGGGTCACCATTAACTTCTGGTTCCGCTGTACCAATTTCAGTTGCAGATCTCTTCTTCCCATTATTAGCCTTTATCCCCCTTTTTTTTTTTTTTTTTTTTTTTTTTGCTATTAGGTTTTTGTGCCACCAAAGATGTTTCTTCATGACGCCACACTAATAGGGGCTAATCATATTCTTTGATTGTTGGTATTTCATTGTCTTTGCTGTTGTTTTTATACCACCGTCATTTATAATTCGTCTAAATATTGATGTCCATGAAAATCCCCCTGTGAGTCCATACGTAGTACAGAATGATCTAAAATTTTTGAATAATGCGCGTGTTAAAAACAATGTTAAACATTTAAATCATTTGGTTCTGGATTTGTGCGACAAGGTGAAAAAAGACTAGGCACAATCAACAACAACAATCCTGTCGTATGGAGTGATATTCCAGTGCTAATAATTGATGATTGCGTGAATGGTATTAAGAAATCTGCTGCTGAACGAAGATTATTTATTGATCAATGTGAAAACAAATGGGTTGCTTATAATATACTAGCAGAGCACTACCAAAACAACTTTAATTCAAGCGTGCTGGTATGTTAAAAAACTCTTTAGAAACGAAAATCCGAGACAAAGCTTGAGAAGGAGAAGAAAAAGCAGCAAAAGAAAATATTGAAGGAGAAATCCATGAAATATCAGGCAGTGATTCCTCAAGCGAAGGTGATATGCCATAGAATAAAGTTCTACTTTTGTATTTGATTTGTGTATTTTTTTTTTTTTTTTTTTTTTTTTTTTTTTTTTTTTTTTTTTTTGACTTTTAAATTTCGCATGAAATTTTATAATGGCATCGTAAGGTCATTTATACTGCGTATCTTTTTTTTTTTTTTCACTTTTTTTTTTGCAGTAAAATCGTAAAATATGTTGACAGCTGTTACTTCAAGCAAGTGGACAACGAGGTGGTCAAGGACTTGTGTACCAATGATGCTTTCATTGATATGGACCCGGCAGCAATGCAAGTTCGGGCTGATGCAATCATCTTACCATATATTAGAGACGCCCAAGAATCGAGCCACCAAAGATTCACTGTCAGTGAAATGATGGTCAAGGAAAGGGTAAAAACAAGTGGCATTATGGTTGGACACAAATATAAACTAAAGTTAAATGTAATGTCAACAAGTGTTGAGCAAGCAGCATTCAACTTTTGTTGAAGCTGTCCGCTTCCACGTTGTGAAGTACAGTTTTCACGCTGATCTTGGTAACGAAGGAAATCCCAAGCAAGACCTCTTGAGCGAGCCAAGACATGTCCTTCTTGCTGGTGATGGATGGTATGAAAGCACGCAAAAAAAAGAAAAAAAAAAACGCTTACGTTTTACTCACCCTTTTATTCTAAGCTTCTTAAAAGATGGTTTCTCCTCTGATTCGAAGATCTTCACTAGCAAGTTCTTCATGACAGTTTACGAGGCTGTTTTTCTTGCCTCGCGTATTACCATGGAAGACACATGTCGCGAGTCCATGACTCTTTTGCTCGTCGCAGTAAATAATTATTTTGTTGAAACTATATATGAAGTCTTATATGAATCTTTTCTACATTTTTAGATGCTTCATGTTATGCTCAAAGAGGTCAGTGTCGTAGTTGATGGGGAAGAAGCGGTCAAAGAAAATCGCGATTTCTCAAATTTCGCTGCTACATCGCAAAATTCTTGGTGTCTTATATACAGTTTGTACATGGATAACGTTGAAGATGAAGAAGACGCTGGTTTGATCTTTGACGACATCAACCAAGATGAAGCTTTTGATTGGGAAGAAGAAGTAGAAAACTTCATCAAAAAGCTCAAGAACTAGGCTCGTTATCAGCCCACGACAAAAAAGAGGCTGGCATCTAGAAGTTTGATCTTTAACAAGTTTCAAAAAGTATATGCTTCTGCCCGTATTTCGGAAGAATAAAAAAAAAATTTGTACCTATAATTCCTGCCTTTTTTTTTTTACCTAATATTTTCGATCTACTTAGTTTTTGTCAATTTGCCTAGGCCTTGTGAATCTGCATATATTTTTGAATCTACCTACAAATTTTATTCTATCTAGGAAAATTGAATCTGCCTAGGTTTTTAAAACCAGCATAAAACTCGCCCATAGTAATGAGGCCTTACGTAGAGGGGGGGGGGGTCTCACGCACATCACCTAGATTGCCTAGAATAAGGAAAAGGGCGTATTTTGATTCAATTCGCCCACTAAATACTTGACCTAGCTGGCCTTCTAATGTACTAGTGAGTAATCTGTATGGCTTTTGCAACCATTCTAAGCGACGAATAATCAATTGCTATCATAAAACTCATATTGACAATATTTACCAGTTGCACTCCTTATACATAAAAAAAATACCAGTCGCACTGTACCGGGCTTATCACCAATTTGGAAGACTTGCGACCATTTGTGAGGTAAGACAAGTTCTCGTTATTTATCGTTCATATTTCCCTGTAGTAATTGTAAATACATCAAAGAAATAGTAACTGACAAAGGTCATCGTGTGGAGATGATTTCAAAAAAGTGACTCTTAAAAGATGATCAAATTCTTCAGTTGTTCCGCTGTCGCGTCAAAGCAATCAATCGTTCACATTAAGCTCTTCATTTCTCTACTGTCACTACCAACTATCGAAACACCCTATTATAATTCAAAAGGAAATGGCAACAGGGAAATAATAATAATAGCAATAAAAAAAAAAAACTGCCTTTTAACAATGTAAAAACCGACCATTGGTATTTTATCGGTACTGTTTTCATTGCTGGGCATGTGTAACTTAATTTGATAATTTGGTTTGTTCTGATTGGATCAGTAACAGTACTCTTCCAAGAACAAGTTTTTAAATGCTGAGTGTAATGTATCACTATTCATTATTTTCATTAACAAATAAATATTTCCTTCATTTGTTGAATAATATTACCTTTTATTGGTTTTCAAATGATATGTGTGTTTTTAGTAGTAATACCCAACCATTGGATTTTAACTTGCTCCCCTACCGAGATTTGTGAGTCACTTATCGATAAGGGAAAAAAGATAATTGTTGCACAAGAAAAAGGTAAAGTGATCGGACAGTATGCTTCACTGCATGTTTTCACATGATTCAAGTATTTCATTGTTTTATTTTTTTCCTTTATTGAACATAAAAAAAAAGTACCTGGAATCCTTCTTTTTTTCTGAACTCAAACACTTAAAAAAATAATAATCCTGTGTGGATATCCGTGTATGCTGTATTATTCACATTTCAATTGACGTATTCCTTTGTTACAAGCGCATCCTAAATTATTTTATTTTTTTCCAGAAAAGAAAAATATTCACCTTCTTCTCTCTCTCTTTTTCTTTCTCTCTTTATATCTTTTCATGACCGAACCAAATGATTTTATGTTTATGTCTACAGACAATATTGACACAGACCCTTTTTCAAATTTCTTACAAGATGATTTATCATTTTCACCCACCAACCAAACGCATTTCCCTTTAGAGACCTCACTCGATAACTCTGGTACAGATTCAATGATGCCTATTGACCTCTCTTTACTACAAAACTTGCCTCTACCTGACCTACAATCCGTAGCTTCTCTTTATCAACCCACACCAGAACCATGTGTCACAGAACCAGCCAAGGAATCGCCCACCAACAAAGCCAAAACTCGACCTCCGCGTCAATTAGAATGCTTCAATTGCCATGTCACCCAGACCCCACTTTGGCGTAGAACATCCGATCGAGCCCACTCTCTTTGTAACGCCTGTGGTCTCTATCATAAGCAATATGGAACACACCGTCCAATCCATGTACGCCAGAAACCCGCCTTGTTACAAAAGCAAATATGCTCAGACTGTCAACACGAAAGGGAAGCCTGTAGGTGTTTTACTGATCATAAGCGTCGTCGTTCAAGCATCGATACACCTCTAGAACAATCCAAGGTATGGGCTGATATGGATGATAGTCGTTTCAAGGCATTGCTTTGTCAGATGAATAAACAACAAATGCATGGATTCTTGGGTATGCTTGAACATCGCTGCGCCATTTTAAGATCTATCCTGATTCCTTCTCCACAAGAATAACATTTTTTTTTTTTTTTTTTTTTTGTTAAATATACAAAATTTTTATATATTTTATACCGCCAAATAGCCTCTATTCTCTACTTTTATTCTTATAGTAAAAAAAAACACGCGCTTTTAGGAACAATAGCTAAGGAAATAATTCATATGCAAATTCTCACCAGAAAGAAAAAAAAAACAAGCCCAAAAGCAAAATAAATGAGCCGATTAATAAGACTTTTGAATATTTCATTTAAAGCGTCAACCCTAAAAGTTTCGTGTAAAAGAAGTAACGTTAAAGCAGTTGATTTGAGATTTCAATGATCATTTGATACAATTATTAGACAAACAGGATTTTCCTTCTTGTATCCATTGTCCTGTTTACGCGTTTATGATGTAAAAGAAATTTGAATAAACACCAAATTTAAAAAAGCTTCTTTGTGTCAAAGGTATCCGTTTTTTTTTTTTTTTTTTTTTTTTTTTTTTTTTTTTTTTTTTTTTTTGGCTGATTTTAACTTACAGAATATTTCTTTTTTTTTGTTACTATGAAGATAACGCGTTTGTTTTTAAGAGAAGGGGGGAGGAGATTTGAAATATGATCATTGATAATGCAGCTATTTGAAAAAAAAAAAAAAAAAAAAGGAGATCAATAGGCTTAGTTAAATACATCTCCTGTCATGTTTTCTCCTATAGTCTGCTGTCAAAAGCAAACTAAAACAAACTTTATTGAAAGAAAAGGTTTAAATATCACAAAATAATGCAATATATTATTCAATCGCTGTCTAACTTTAAAGTCAAGTATATGTCACAAAAGTTCTCTAACAAATTCACACACACACACACACACACACATTGACATATTTACACCTTTACAAATAAATATACATTATGCAGATTTGAATCTACATTCAATAGTGTGCAAATAGACTATTTTTTTTTTTCCTACGCGAAGGTATAACTTACTCCTTATTTGGGATTAGATTCTCAGTAGGGCAGAAGTGTCATTTGCCGTATACCTTTTTAATAGTGTACAAATTTTCGTCTAAAAGGTTATTTAAGTGGGGCTGTATAAATGTTTAGAAGACGATCCTTGTCAATTAGAAGAAATGCGCGCTCCCCCCCCCCTCCTTCTAAAGGAGTAACTCAAAAGCTATACTTTTTAAACAAAAAAAAAAAAAAAAAAAAAAAAGTTTTTATGTGTCGCCAATTTCATAAAAAAGAATAGACTATATTATGCTTCAAACAAATAAACTTGCAAAACAGCTTAAGTATGTCTTAAAGTGTAAATCGTTGCTTTAAGGATTATCTTAATTGACTAATGACAAGAACAAATGATCTGTACGGAAACAATTTTTCTTTCCTTTGAAATGTACAAACGAATCAGGATATATCAAATGCATAGAATAAATGAAAAAAAAAACTTTATTACTGTATGTTATTAGGAGGTGTGAAACAGATACTTTTTGACTATTTTCTCTTTTTCTGCGGCACGGTATCTTTAAATTCTCGTTAATTTTTAATGAAGAATGCGCTACATTGACAATAACAATAAAAGACAAATATGAGTTACACGCATTTCCATGAGCATAGAAAGAGAGAGGAGAAGGGGAATATGCACAGAAGCACGGTGAAGATCCTTTTTTTTTTTTTTTTTTTTTTTTAAACCCCCTTTTTTTTTTT
>JNDS01002581.1:0-27597 GCA_000697035.1 Rhizopus stolonifer B9770
AAAAAAAAAAAAAAAAAAACTAGTATAAATATCTCTCGCTACTTCTAAAGAACTTTACTTACTTTATTTTTCTTTACTTTTACTTTTAACTTTATTTTTATCTTTTTATCTTTTTCACTTAATAAATCACAAGTGTTTTTTTTTATAAACTTTTGATCTTATTATCAACATACAAGTCAAGTCCTTTGAAGCCAATATGTCTTCATCGTAATTCCCTTTTTATTTTACTCTTTTATTTTTATTTCACTTTTTACTCTTTACTCAACTCAAGTCTGATCCGCTTAAACAAGATCTGGTGATCACTCTACAAGAATCTATTTTATTTAACTTTAAACAAGAACTATCTCTGCTTCAGGCACAAATACTTTTATTTTTATCAATCACAACTACTCTTAAAGCCATAAACCGGAACAATAACAGTGAGACGCAAATGATCAGTTGGCTACGCAACTTCTATTCTAATAGGATACGCCCTATTCCAATACAATACATCCTATGGACATACGATAGAAAGGATACTAAAAGCCCAAAAATAATACATAACACAAAAACCACAAAAATATATATAAACCCTCTATACTTTACCAATATTTTTATCGATATTCTCGATTATAAATAAATATCCTTTCTATAAAGCTTTCAATTGCTTACTTTATTCTTTTTTTTTTATCAAACACTCGAAATTCTTTGAAGCAAATACAACTTCATCATAATCTCTTTTATTTTATCTTTTTTTACTTTACCTTTTTGTTTTTTACACAACTTAGTCTGATCTACTTTATAAGATTTGGTGGTTACTTATTGCTAGCAAATTTACACTCAAAATTGACAAAAACTCAAATTATTCTTGCATACCAACAAACCTAAACTATAAAAAGTCACATTCAATACTCAAACACACTGCAAAACTAAAATCTACAACGGCAACAGCAACAGCAACAGCAACAGGAATCAACAACAGTAGTCGTTAAAAAGTTACACCAATATACAATAATAGTCTAACAGAAGTTGGTTCAAAAACGACAGAAAAGGAAGAATAGTATAAACAACCCCAATTGTCTCTATCTCTCTCATCATTTAGACATTAATATGGATCATTGGAAGAGTTTTACTGACCTTATTTTGAGCAATCATTGAGCAAAAAATGCTAAGGTCTTATCAAAGCTCTATGTTGAATATATTAAACAATTGAAAAGAAATAGAAAAAAAAATGGCAACATTATACTAACACCACTACCAAGTTCATGAGTCTCTCTTAAAATGATTTATCATCGCATCATGTTTTCTTTACATAGTGAAAGAATTCAAATGGCGCGTCGTGACTGGACTTTAGTCTAGACTCGATTTTTTTTTTTTTTTTTTTTTTTTCCCTTTTTTTATACATTAAAACATGTCCGAATCCAATCCGAAGCAAGGCTCACGTAAAATATTTCTATTTACAAAAGGAACCACTCTCTTTTTCCTTTCCCGTTTTTTTTTTATTTTATAAAAATGTGATTATACAATTTTTTTTAAAAATAAAAAGGGAAATGAGAGAAAGGGTTTAAAAGATACAGAAAATTAAAACTTTAAAAAGATGATGAGTACGCACAACCATCATATCAAGACTATTATTCTGATCAGCAACAAGGATATAATGACAAAAGCAAGTACGACTATCAAGAAAGAAACAATGAAAGTCGAGGCAGTTATGAAAGAAAAGATAATTATCAACGTTCTAGTCGACACGATAGTAGATATTCTCAAAATGATAGATACTCTCAAGAGAGCAGCGGTAGTAGATATCCTCAAAATGATAGATACTCTCAAGAAAACAGCAGTAGTAACAGTGGTTCAAACCGAAATCGATTTGATAGTAAAGTCAATATACTTTTGTATATAAATATTCATTTATATTGGTAAATAGCTAGCAATGGCATACATAGAATGGAAGACACGATTTATATCAGTAACTTACCACAAGAAGTCACTGAAGAAAATCTTGCAGCTCATTTTGGATCAATTGGTATTATCAAGACTGACAAGAAATTAAGAAAACCAAAGAGTAATGAAAAACAAGGCTAGACAACGCTTTAATGATTTATTTAGTTTGGATTTATATGGACAAGGCGACAAATCTTCCTAAAGGAGATGGTAAGAGACAAATGAATTATTACAAATTAATTGAGTTTTTTTTTTTTTTTTTTTTTTTTTTTTTTTTTTTAAAAAAAAAGCTACTATTACTTATGACGATCCACCTTCTGCTGATGCCGCTATTGATTGGTTTGGAGGAAAAGAGTTTTTGGGAAATGTGATCCAAGTGAGCAAAGCAGAAAGAAAAATGAACGGTAAGATACAAGAAAAAAAAAAAAAAAATTACAAAAAGATTCTCATTTTTTTTGTAAAGTACCTGAAAGAGGAGGTCGTGGTGGAGGAAGAGGTGGTAGTGGAGGAGGAGGAGGAAGAAGTTATGGATCTTCCGGTAGAAGCGAACGTCCTACATCCAGTAGCTCTTCAAGAGAAGGAGATTGGGCTTGTGAAGAGTAAGTGGATAATATGAAATAGAAACCGATATTCATATGTAAATCTAGATGTGGCGCAAACAATTTTTCTAGAAGAGATGAATGTTATACATGTCATAAGCCAAGAAGCGGTGGAAGTGGAGGTGGAAAGAGATATGAAGATAAAAGAGGCGATTCTTATAGAAATAACCGTAGTTACAGACGCGACCGTCCCTATTAAAGAATATACACGTCTTTTCTATAATAAAATAACTGCTTGCTTACAATTTTTTGGGAGTTTTTTTTTTTTTTTTTTTTTTTTTTTTTTTTGCCACAAGTGAGAGTGACATATTTGTTCATGCAACAATGATCCTAAAATTAAGTAATTAAGATGTCTATTTTTATATTTTTGCCATAATTTTCAATCAACTTCCTATAAGTGTTTGGCTTAGGAATGGTCATGATATATTTTATATTTGCCAAGTAAGACCATTTATTTTTATATTCAAGTAATGACCAAGGAAATGTCTAATTTATCTTTGACAACTTTATTACACAAACCAAGCCCAGATTTCTTTGTTTTTCTTCTTCTTTAATCAAATATATGCTATTATCCATAAAGAAAAGAAAGGGAAATGCTTAGTTTCCAGAAGAACCGGGTTTTGATAAAGAAATGAAATCTTAAGGTTCGTTGCTGACTTCTCATAAATTAGTCGCGAAACGAAGATAATTAGTCACCCAAAAAATATCTATAGTTAATCAGCCGCTCACTTTAGATCAAAACAGTTATATTTCCCGTAGTGTGATGGTTACTTTATTTTTACTGTTTGAAAACCAATATTTATTTTTGGTAAAAAGTGAGTCTGAAAAAGCAGCCGATCTTTTTAAATATCCGACCATTATTCTCCAATTGGAAGAACTTGTAAGGCTTTCTTTTTTTTCCCTTTCTCCCTTACTCTTTCACTCACTCACTCTCTTTTTAAACATTTCTTCTCCCTTCTTTTAGACGCAAAAAAAAGCTTCCCCCTTTCTCTGTTGACAGTATTGTATTAAATCATAGGTAAAGATTAAATCCCATCATTATAATAATAATAATAATAATAGTAATTTATAACAGTACCAATGTCACTCTTATCTATTCAACGTCTACAATTCAATGGAGATAGTAAGCTTTCTTTTACAGAACCAGAGATGTACGCACTCAGCAATATGTTGAATCGTGATTATTATCATCATCAACGATTACCATCTGTGACTGCTATAAAACGGACACCAGTGATAAATCATTACAACAGACATGCTTATGTGGATGCACTTGTTGGTAAGAGAGTATTTCGTTAAGCAGGGCAAATGTTGATAATGCTATAGATGCAAATGCGATGGCTATTGAGTCAATCTGGAATACGACGATGATGAATGTTGTACCACTGCGGAACTTTATCCAAGAGGTCTTACGACGCTCTCGAACGACCTATTCTACACTACAGACATCGTTGTTCTACTTGTTTAGGATCCGACCCTTGATAGTAAAAGATTTGAGTCAGATGCATACTAGAGAAGCCCATTGGGAAGATGCTTATGTGAGCTGCGGACGACGAATGTTTTTGGCGAGTTTGGTGATTGCATCTAAATTTGTACAAGACAAGACCTATCGTAATTCAGCTTGGGCAAAGATCGCAGGGCTGCCTGTGAGTGAAATCAATGCGGCTGAACGTATCTTTTTGGATCGAATCGACTATCAACTCTACATTTCCCAGCCCTCGTTTGAACAGTGGTATCAGATATTGCATCTTCATATTGAAGCCAAGACACAAGATCCTTTGGATTTACCTGACCTCATTCACTCTCCTTTAACTCCATCTTCGCCTGATTGGTCTCCGATTAAACCTCAGCCACTTCTTTCATTACCAAGTTCCATTCATTCTTCCCCTATGAAAACTCCTCCCGTCAAATATACTCAGAAACGAAAATTTAAGGAAGAGAATCACTTTTCGATTGGTTATCATATTAGTCATGTCAGACAATCCTCCAAGAGAACAAGATAAAATACCCTCTCTTATATAAATTATGCCTAGAATTCTCAACTCATTGTAATATAAAAATAACATCAAGGAGTGTGTAAGACACCCCTTCTTTTCCCTCCTTCCCTCAGCCCATGATGACTACAACAGAATTTCAGTCGTGATATCTTGTGACCCTCATGTGCGAGGAGTTTGTTCTTTACATGACAGTTCAATTCCGCCTAACCTTCCAAAATTTCCAACAGTTTTTTTTTTTAAAAAAAAAACTCGTTCGTTACCTCATTGGAGCAAGTTTGTTACCCAGCTTGTTTTTTCTTTTTTTTTTTTCTTGTTGCAAAAGAAATATTAAAGAAGAACAATAGAAAAAAGAACAAGTCAATGAAAGAGCATGAAGGACTCAAAACGTATACGTCAACCTTCCTGTAGACGTATTGTTTGGGTTTCCTTTACAAATATGGTTACTTTTTTAATCCCAAATGCTCTTTTGAATTTACTTGGTTTGACTACAAGAGGTAAATAAATACACACATACATAAATCCTAACTTTATTAGTGAGACGAGAAGCTTGGAAAGAAAAAGTGGCCATTTTTGTCTTGTGCCTGATGATTGTAGCGACATTTTATGTTTGGTTAGAGTTGATTATCGCCCTCTTTTGCAATCCATCCAAGACATATAGTTATAGCGAAGTTTATTCAAACAAGTCAGATTATTCGTCAGTCAAGGGACAAGTGCTGGACTGGAAAAAATATGGAAACAGCAGTGAGATGACAACCACCGTCAATCTTTATCCCCATCTCGATCTCTCACCCTTGTTTCCAACTTTTATGTTACTAAAGAGACCAAGCGGACAAAGTTATTATGAGGATTCAACTATAGAAAAATGTATCAATGGGTTCAACCGATCAACACAAGCAGACAAGTGGTTACAGTACAAGATGAAGAACGATCTTGGCTATCATTTTGAGAACAATCAACTGGTGACTTGCCCCCTGCCGAATCGTCGTAATCAAACAGGTGCGCCCTGCTTTTTTTCTTCACAAGATATACGTCAATACGATGCATACCCAAAGAAAGGATGTAAGTTGACACATACTCAAAAAAAAAAAAATGCATCCGCTTACTTTGTTATTGTAGCCATTCGTTTTAGTAAAAGTTATATTAAAAAGAACGGCGTGTCATTATCTTATACCGATATGTCATCCGGAAGAGCCTACGTTATCATGGACAATAAAGTATTAGATCTTACTGATTATTTCCATTCAGCCACAACTGTTGTCAAGATAGCCAAGGGCGCTTATTCTCGCGCACTTGCCATCGACCGCATGTTTCTTCCAGTCAATCTGACCGTCCTCTTATTTCTCAACTTAGGGTCAGACATCACCACTCTTTTACAAGACACGGTGCCAAACCCCTCAATTTACCAAGACTGTCTCGATACCCTCTTTTATCACGGCCTGGTCGATGGCAATACCCAAGACGGTTGTGCTCGGGTCAATGTCGGACTCTGGATCACACTCGGTCTCTTCTTCCTCTTCTTCTTGATCAAGATGCACATGGCCAATCTGACCCAGTTTCGATGTATTCAGCGCCTCATGTTTCACGAACACCCGCCCCTGACCCACATCCCACACACCCTCTTGTTTGTTCCGTTCTACGCAGAGCCTTCGGAAATCATCCGCCAGACCCTGGATGCCCTGGCACGCACCAGCTATCCAGACACTCATAAGCTCTTGTTCTTTGTCTGCGACGGCATCACTCAGAGTCCGTCAGATACCAAGGCCAACTATCTCTGTCTGTTGGATGCCCTAGGCTATAGCTCGACGCGAGATTCGGAGCTGAGAGCCTATCAATCGCTTGGATCGACAAATTACGCGCGTGTATATGCGGGCTTCTATGAATCTGGAAGGAATCGAGTGCCGTTTATGGTGGTGGTTAAGGTCGGTAGTCAAAACGGCGGTGGCAATCGTGGTAAGCGAGATTCTATGCTGATTGCTCTGGGCTTTTTGGAACGATGTCTTAATTTGGCACACCACGTGTTTAGTCCGCTTGAATTCGAATTGTACAACCAGTGTTATCATTTGCTCGGTTTGGACCCCCGATTGTTCAAGTACATGTTAGTGACGGATGCGGATATTCAGGTGCAAGGGAATGTAGTGCATCGTCTGGTGAGTCGGTTAGAAGCGGACCCTAAGACGTTGGCGTTAAGTGGGTATATTCGACCTGCGAATCCGGAAGAGAATGTGATTACGATGCTTCAGATTTTTCCGGTTTATATGACGTACTATTCTGGGTTGGCTTATGAGGCGTGTATGGGTGGGTTGATGACGCTGAATGGTGGATTTGCAATGTATCGGATCTGGACGGAAGATCTGGCTTGGCCCAAGGTGAATGAAGAAGTCGTGAGTTCGAAAAAGAAGTCGTTCGTGAATCAGAGGAGTGATAGCAGTAGTGAGGATGAAGAGGAGGAAAGACAAGAATCTCCCGAGACTCTTTCACTTCAACCCAACCCACGTATTCGGCCCATCAGTATTCATCCCACGGTGCTTCGAGGCCTGGCGATCAGGGCAGATACACTTCATATGGAGAATATCTTGTTGCTGGGTGAAGAACAGTATCTGAGTCTGGTTCTTTTGCAGTCTCATCCTGGTCATCGATTGGGCTTTGATCCAGAGTCAACTGCTTATACCACACTACCTACCCATTTCTTTACATTACAAGGTCTATACACACGCACCCTGAGAGCTTCGCTCCATATCCAAGTCGAGTTTCTGCATCTGGCCAGGCACCTCGGAGTGATGTACTGGATTGCCTCACTCACTAAACTGCTGGACACGGTCTTTTCGGTGCCTATAATGATCTATCTTTACAATATTCTGATAAGCTACTTTGTGAACAAGGATCAGGCGTTTGGTACCATCGCTGGCTTCTTTCTGGGTCTCATTGTACTACACATCATCTATCTGTTTGTTCATCGACAGTTCAAGTACATCTTTTGGTTTGTTCTCTACTGCCTTTTTGGTATCCCACTCTTTCACATCTATTTCCCGGTGTGGGCTGCCTGGTGTTCAGACGATTCTCATCGATGGTACGATGTTTGGCCTACGGGGAACAAGAAACGGCATCGACTGCACGGTATTATCGAACAAGACTACCATGGACCGCAGGAAGAGATACATCGAATGCAGCTGGCCGATTTCGAACGACAAGAGGCGGAAAAGAATGCGCTTCGAGAGAGAGAACATGCAGAGATGTTGGATGCCAAGTTCAATGGATTTACAGGATATGTTGGGCAAGTGATTGCTTATCCAGCAGCAGTACAGATCCGAAGACAGCATCACAAACGTTATGGCTCAGGAGAATCAAGGCGAACGGGCAGTTCAACGTTAGAAAATCCGTTTGAAGAATCTAGAGCAGAGACACTCATTTCAGCCAAACATACCATACCTTCATCTGACCATACTACAATTATACAAGACACCGATCAATACTCCCTTTCGAATTCAATTCTCAGTCTGGAATCGATTCAGATAAATGAAGAAATGTTGGAAGGAAGAAACACACCTTTACATTCCAAACTTGCATCTTATTTATAATATAATAATAAACAGTTTCCTTCCCCCCCCCTTTTTTTTTTATTTAATAACTTCTACCAAAGAGCATAAAGTGCTTTGCATCGTGTTCACAAGCAACACATTTGGTAACACCAGGAACAATAGGATCTTCAGTGGGTTGTTCAAATGGCTTACAGAGAGTCTTGGCACCCATGGAAGGAGCCTTTTCGTCTTCTTCTTCACCATCATTAGCCACACGAGCTGAACGGTCCTTGATATCATCTTCACACACTGTACGGTCACACCAGGGGACCAACAACAACTTCTTTTGGTTCAAGGTAGGAACGAAATCCTTCCATTCACTAATACGTACAATTGATTCCTTCATCTTCTTATCAGCCTTGGCAAACATATCACTTTGAATAGTGTCCAAAGCCTCCTTGACACCTTGTTCGAGATTATCAAGCGAGACCGTGAACTTCTCACCCGTATCACGACGAGCACAGAACACCTGGTTCTTTTCAAGATCCTTGGGACCAATTTCGAGACGAAGAGGGACACCGCGAATTTCCCAATGATTGAACTTGAAGCCTGGGGTATAATTCTCTCTCAAATCGGCCTTGCTCTTGATGCCGGCCTTTTTCAAACGACGAGCGACGGCCTCACAAGCATCAAAGATACGGTTCATGTCTTGCTTAGTCGACTTGACGGTCAGACCACAGGGAACAATCACAGCTTGTGTCAAGGCGACGCGAGGAGGCAAGACCAAACCCTTATCATCACCGTGGGTCATGACCATGACACCAATGGTACGTGTGGAGAGACCCCAGGAGTTTTGCCAGACATGCAACTTGGGTACTTCTTCTCCTGAAGCATGAGGGTCCTCAACCACAATATTGAACATTTTAGAAAAGTTTTGTCCCAAACAGTGAGAAGTACCACCTTGGATGGCACGACCGGTGGTAGGAATAAATCCTTCGACGGTTGTAGTATAGTAGCCACCAGCAAAACGTTCCTTTTCAGACTTGACACCCTTGACAACAGGGACGGCCAAGAGGTCAGTGTAGACTTGAGAGTAAAGTTCCAAGATTTCCTTGACTTCCTTGTCGGCTTCTTCCAAAGTGAGATGGGCAGTGTGGCCTTCTTGCCAAAGGAATTCACGGGTACGCAAGAAAGGTTGAGGGTTTTTGAATTCCCAACGGACGACTGAGCACCATTGGTTGATACGCAAGGGTAAATCACGGTGGGATCGAATCCATTTGGCAAAGTAAGGGTACATGACGGTTTCGGAAGTGGGACGGATGGCGATAGGTTCTTCCAGATCACTGTTACCGGCCTTGGTCACCCAGGCTACTTCGGGAGCGAAGCCTTCGATATGATCCTTTTCTCGTTGAAGAACTCGGTTGGAGACAAACATGGGGAAATAGGTGTCTTCAACTCCCATCTCGGTAATCGCACCGTCGAAAAAGTTGGTGATTTCTTTCCAGATGTTGTAGGCTAAGGGGCGAAGAATATAACAGCCAGAGACGTCATAGTATTCCAACATTTCACTCTTTGTCAATACTTGTTGGTACCATTTAGGGAAATCCTCTTCCTTTTTACATCCAACTCCCATTGCATTGATTTCTTCACTGTTGGCTATGTATGATATTGAGTGACGTTGTTACCGGTTAATTCTTTTTACCTTCTTTTTTGACTGCAGAAGCCTTAGGAGCAGCCTTAGCCTTGGGTTGAGCAGCAGCAGGAGGCTTGGCAGCAGCTAAAGCCTTAAAGTCAACTTGAACATATTCTTTAGCAAGTGATTGAAGATAAGTATTCAATTCTTGAACGGAAAGAAAGATGGTCTTGTCAGATTCTGCAGGATGGAAAGCCAATTTTTCTTCAACTTGCAAAAGAGCAGCATCAACCACGATATGAACATTGGCCAATTCAGCCACGTTGGAAAGAGCAAAGGGGGAAACAGAACCTTTTTGGGTACCAAAGGTTTCCTTTAAAAGATCCTCGCTAGCAAAACGTAAATCCTTGAGAGAGAGCTTCTTGCCGAGAGCAGTGGAGTTTGTCTCGGTTGAATCCAAAGCAATCACAAATACGGGCGTGACAGGGGCGGTCTTGGCTGTCTTTGGTTTAAAGATCAAACATTTGGTGGTTTGGTGAGCCACGGAGACGTTGGAGAGTTGTTCGGCCCAGGTCTTAGTGTCCAAGACGGGTTGATGAGAGATAGGGCTCACTTGAATGGATTGTTTACCAAGTGTTTCCAAGACTGCGTCACAGGAAGCCATTTTTTTTATAAAATGTGTGTGAAAGAAGGAGGGAGGAAATCGTATTTTGATTGTGGAAAATTTTTTTTTCTCTCGCGTCGGAGTTGATAGATTAAAATTAAAGTTCAGTCAAGTAAACGAAAAGATAAGATTAAAGTATAAGTTTAGGAAAATATCCAGGTACAATACTACTAACAAACTAGTAGTATAATTTCAACTTTAATATCTACTACAAGAAAACTTGACTATTTTTCTGAGCAAGAAAAAAAAAAAAAAAAAAACGCGTTGAATTTGTTAAAAAGAAAAGAAAAGGTTAAATATGTTATTTACAGTTGTTTTTTTTTTTTTTTTTTTTTTTTTTTTTTTTTTTTTTTTGGATTGCCTTCAACAAATATTCTTTTGAACATGTTTTTTTAAAGCATCCTTACGAGCAAAAGTCTTGTGGCACTGGGCACATGCATAAGGGCGAACCTCCCAATGAATCATTTCGTGTCTTTTTTTGTCATATAATCTAGAAAACATTCGGCCACAATTAATACAAGTATGTGATTGATTTTTTGTATGTGTTTTAATGTGTGAATTCAAGCTGAAGGATTGACCGAATGACTTTTTGCAGCCCTTGTATTGACATTTGTAATCCTTTGATTGAATAATGTTGACTTTTTCGGGTAAAGTGATAAAGTTGGCAAGGAATTCGATACCATGAAATTCAGGTTCAAATACTAAACTCTTTGTGTTTTCAAATGACTTGAATTGCTCAATCGGTGGTATCTTGGCTGTCACTTCTTTTTTGGGTATCTTATCGGTGTCGATGCTTAAAATATCAGGAATTAATATGGGTACTTGGTGTCCTAAATGATCAGAGTGTAAACTACTTGAAAGCTGATGGTTTATACAGTTTTCGTTGCTATTGTTTGGGCAAAGTTGATTGTTGTCCATCTCTTTAAAGTTTAAAAAGAAAGAAAGAAAAAAAAAGACTGTCAACTCATTTTTTTTTAAAAAAGTAAAAGAATCTGTGATGGCTTATAGTATGTACAACGTCTTGTCTGTCTTGAGTAACACAGTACTATTCCCTTTTTCTATTCAAACAACTCTACCTCTTCAATAAAACAGAAGCATGCAATATAAGTTGCTTAAAAATACAAAAAAAAAAGCAATGTTTTAAATAAACAAATTGCCTCTCTTTTATATAAAAGAAGCCAGCGTTTTTTTTTTATTGAAAATAATGCTTCAGCCACAATCAATGCAAACTTGTCTCACAAAGGAATGTTGCACTAAATACACTTGAATCTTCTTGCATGAAAACAACTCCATGGTTGTAAGCAGCATAAAATTAATATGAACATTTTAAGAAAAAGTTACAAAAAAATAAAGAACTATGCATAGTTTAATCATGGAATCGTTTTGCAGATATCGTATCTTTCTTTGTTTTCTACAATCATATTTTTTAACTGAAATGCATATTACTTCTTTAAGGGACACGAATGCTTTTTTAAACTCTGGCTTATCACTCCCCAAGTGCAATTTAAACAACTACCTATAGTAAATTATGAAGCAAGGGTCTTTTTATGGATCATGCTTTTGAGCAGGTTGAGCTATTCCAGAACCTATCAAACAAAAAAAAAAAAAAAAAAAAAAAAAAAAAAAAAAAAGCAAGTTCTGCAGATAACACGGAATTAGAACCAGATTTTTTTGTTTTTTTTGGTTGGGATACAAGTATTAAAAGTTATGTTTGAAATGTATTACTGCCATATGCCTTTAGAGTTTCATGAACTTTAAAAGTTCTACATCTGGTGTTCAAACGCCAAAAAAAAAAAAAAAAAAAAATGCATTGATCAAAGCAAACCCTCACCATTTCTTCATACAAAAGAAAATCTCCTTAAAAACCCTTGCCGTTTCTTTGCTTTTTTTTCTTTTTCTTTTTCCACAGCTATTCTTTATTGTCTTATTGGCTCAAATGACAGAAAGTGAGATAGAAGAGACGAGAGAGATGCTTTCTACGTCACTTACAGTGAATCCGGTGGTCATCTCAAGAATTTTTCGATTTTGACAAACGACCATCAAAAGTGACACCGTTTGATTTAACTGTTCACGAACCCGAAAAGCAAAGACAAGATAAAGAGTACATTATTGAAGAACTGATGTCCCGTGGTACTAAACTGCTGGACGCAACTTTATATCAGCATATCAAAAAAAAAAAAGGTTTATTTTTGCTCGAAACTTACAGACAGCAACGATCCGTATATTAAAAGCTATGTCAACACAACCAAAGAAATAAAAAACACTGAAACGATTTTTGAAGTCACTGTATATATTAAATTAACTCATGCTTGTTTTATCCTAAGATTAGATAAAAGATCCGTGGTGACGACAGGACTTTATCAAAAATTAGGAAAAACGCTTCTCAAAAACTATAAATAAGCACTCTCTTTACAGATAATGAACCAGTATCTTTTTGTTTCAATTTTTTGTTGTGTGCATGGTAATTCTCTTTATTTCACTAATATTACTTGGTTTTAAGAGAATATTTCTCTAGCGATGATACTAGGATAGAAGGTCATTTCCTTTCTAACTTAGTATGAGGCATAGGATTGTAAAGTTCATCAGTCTAACAAATCTCCAACCTAAAAAGCTTTTCAAGATTTTTTTGTATTTTCTTCCTTTTTTTTTTTTTTTTAAAAAAAGAAAAATGCATTGTGCTTTAATGTTGTTGATATTGGAAGTAATAGAGAACAAAAGATTGGTTTGGTTTTTGTCAAGGTAGGTCCTAAGATGACATAAATACCTGGTTTCTGCACCAATTTACTTTAAAGTATCAAAAGCTTCACTTGCTTCTTGCTAATTTTTTCTTGAACTTTGAAGCAAATCAACGCAGAGACCAGCGTGTTTATATATTCAAAAAATTTGCCTCAACTCGGGACCAACCTCGCTTAAAGCTAAAAAGCTCAGCTTCCTGTGATTTGTTTTTCTTATTTTGAGACTTCAACTAATCCTAAAAGAAGGAGCTATCTGGGGAAAGAGCTTAACAACCGTTTACTTTTAAAAAATGAGACCCTGATTTACCCTTTTTGACCCTTTTTCGGTTTCTAGCGATATGATTGGCCAGATCTTACTTTGACAAAGGTTTAATCGCCGATTGAAATATTCGATTTTTTACTGTTAAAAATGATCATATAACTTCACTGCAAATCATGATCATAGAATTCGACTACTTCTGTCATTTATTTAACATTTTAGCTTTTTAAAAGTCTAACAGACTCACTGCCGTTGTTTAATTTGTTTACTGATTAAAGTCAATATTAAGTCTACATGTAAGAATTTAGTGAATGCAAAAATTATTTAACATCAAAAAATGAACGAAAAGAAATTAGAACAGAGTATTTATTTTGTTCCTACAGAATGTCTATTACAGAATTTCTATAACTCAGTGTCTCCCTCCTCCTCTTTTTTTTTTTCTCTTTTTCAAAAAAAAAAAGTAAAGTAAAACGATATTTTGAAGAAAAACACTTTTCTGACATAAAAAAGTGCCCATTTTCACTTTTTCTTTTTCTTTTTTTTTTTTTGTTTAGTGTTTCTTTTGTTTTATGACGCGTGAATGCTAGGTAAGAACTAGTTACTAGGCAGTCGAAGATGGTTTTAAACATCATTGTTCATGATATAAAAAAATAACCCCCTCTGACAAACTTTGCAATCAAATGATCATTTCAAAAACAATGACCCACTTATATTTGTTAGTAAAAAAAAAAAAAAAAAACATGCACAATCGAGGCACTATCAAAAAAGCTTTTTTTTTTTGAAACATTCCTAATGATATGACGGATTATCCTTACTATAAGGGTAGAATTAAACTGCTTTAACAAAGAATGAACTCACAGGATGTTTGACTTATAAACACAGCCTTGTCTTGTTTTTCAAGAAGGCAAATAAAGAAGAATATATTTTTGATCTAAATGAAAAATGTGTGGAAATAGAACTAAAAAAAAAGGGGGAGGGTAGGGGAAAGGCCTAAGTGCAAAACTGGTTTCATCGTTTGTCTAAACCAATCCTGCTTTACACATACCCATTTTGGGGGTGCATAAATTTCTTCGCAAAGCCTTTTTTTTTTCTCTCTTTTCTTTTTCAAATGTCAATAACACAAACAAAAGATAAATTAGCAGAAGCCATTTCGATTCATGAACGCCTCTCTCAAGAAATTGAAAACAACACTTTAATAAGCACCTTAAATGACGAAGAATGGGCTAATTATTTACGAACATTGGGTCATGACACTGTAAAAAAACCATTTCCTCTAAAGTTTTGTATATAAACTAAATGAAACTTTTTAAGGCAAAATTGATTCAATCAAGTCGATTATTAGACAATGACAATTTGATCACCATGCTTCAAAACAAACAAAAGAGACTCAAGAGACATAAAGCTTGGAAGAAACGCTCCAAAAAGAAACAGAAAAGACAACAAATCTTGACGGAAAAGCAAAGTAAACAATGGGTCAAGGAAATGGAATGGCAAGTAACAATGGCCAGACCTATAGAAAGATCAGAAAACAAAGAGGAAAAAGAAACTAAAGCCAAAATCAAACAGTTGACCAAAAAGTTGAATAAACTGACTCTGTTAAGAAAACTGAGGCGTAAAAAACTCGAGAGTCAAGGACATTTCTTTGCAGAAGATGGTAATGATTTTTTCAATAAAATCAAAGAGTGGCACGAACAACAACAACAACAACAAGAGGAAAAAGACATGGTGGGGCCAGCCAAAGAACTGGTGGTGGATAAGCAAGATGCTTGGAAAGATGAAGGAGAGATTGATCAGAACGCATACAAATTTTGGTGTGAATCTAATCAATCTTTAGACGCACTCTTAAGGATTAGAAAACACTGGGACAAGTATATAATGAAGAACGAGATGGATGAAAGAGATTCAACAGGAAAAATACCTCCCACCTTTGTTACGCCTTCACCTCCTGCCAATTGGATTTGGGCTTCATGTTTACTCTAAACCATCATCTTTATTGTATGTATCTGACAAAGTAATCAGAGCTTCCTTGGTTTCTAAAAACTCTTCTCGTGTTTGCTTGAATTCGTAAAAGTCTTCAAAGTCGATACTTTTCATGACTTTTATTTGATGTTCCAGACTTTCTTTAATCTGTGCTCCTGATTCAAATTGTGTCATCACAGGCACCTTGTTTTCACTACAGAATCTTCCTTTAGTCATTTAATATTATTATTAATTTCTTACTGCTGTGTTAATAAATGTGGATAGGATTCAGGGAGTGGAAGCATCGTGTTAAGGTCAAAATTGGATTGGAATGGATTTATGAGATCTCCGGATCTATCCATCTGTACGCCACGAGTGACAAATATTTGGGTGTAGATATCTTCTTTCTATATTAAAAAAAAAAGAGAGATCAATTGCCACGTCTATTTTTCCTTATCATTTACCTCAGTTTCTGAAAAGCGGTCTAAAAGAGTCAAGATGTCTGTGCTTCCTTTTACAAAGGGCAAAGACACGGACAAGGTAGCCAGTTTTGTACCTCTTACATAGCTCAACCTAGCAATGGAGTCTGCTAACGTGAGCGAGTTCTTTTTCAATCTATAAGGAAGTGAGTTTGTTTCAATGGCTGCTGCAATAATAGCGCTTGTGTGGTATTTGGAGTATTCCTATAAGAAATAGATTAGTAAATGCTCTTTTTTTTCTTTTTTTTTTTTTTTTGGACAACTAATGTTTACATCAAAATGAAGATAAGGTTGTAAACCACTTGCGTGTAATGCTTTCTCTGTTGGTGTATAAATAGGAACATAAACAGATGATAATTCAGAAAGACGAGTGATACTAAAAGCCCTATTGAGTTCAATCTTTTGTCTTGTACGCTACCAAAAAAAAAAAAAAAAAAAAAAAAAATGTAAGTTTTCCTTCTCTAAACTATGTTTTTGTGTATATAGCTTACATCGTTGTGGCAATAAGCAAGAGAATCACTTAATCCATAAGTCAGTATAGACAACTTTCCGAATTCATCTCTCAAATCGTCCAACAGTCCTTCCGTAAATCCACCAAAGGCATCATCAACATCTGTCATTATTTGAAATCCCTGCAAATAGTCGCATTCTTCTGCATACAATCGCAAACTATTATCGAAAATTTCGACTTCCTTTTCATTTTCAGTGTAGGCTTCTTTGCCAATATTATAGTTGTCGAAACGGTTCACTTCATCCTCTGCTTGATGTGTGACAATAGGGTTAATCGAACGAGGATGGAAGCTGATCCTGTTAAAGTCTGACCAGTTGTTCACAGTGGTGTCCAGTTGTTCAATAGCATCTATATCCATTTGGTGTCCGTAATCGATATCCATACGGTCCAATTCTTGTTGGTATTTGTTTTGAGTACTAGGTCTTTCGATTCTAGCCACACCTTGATCCCTTATAACATATTTTAAACTCGAGATAATCATCAAACTTCTTACCAGGAGTAACTTGTTTCGTTGTCAACACCCTGTTGATAGAGTCTGTTGTATTTTTGCAGAGAACCGAAATTACCTTTGAGATCGTAAATTAAGGTTCGAGGAGTATAGGTTACAATCCCCTACTTGCTGACATGTCAATACGCGTTTCAGAATAAATACTTTTAAAAGGTGTTTACATTGGTTGTTTCTCCTGCTCGGTAAAGAACGTCGTGGCTGATTTCGTTTGTCTTTTCAGTGTCTTGTCCTGTATAATCAAAATATTCTTCCTAAAGAATGGTTAATGACAGATGACAACGTCAAAGAAAAAAAAAAAAATACCTGTGCATTCCAAAAGGGGGGGCCAACATGATTTGACAACGTTCCAAGTTGTAAAGTAATAATTTCTTTCATCTGTCAGTTTAAAAAAAAAAAGAAAAAGAAAAAGAAAAAAGAAAAAGAAAAAAGGAAAAAAAAAGGACCTTTTTATTTAAATGCAGTGTGTAAGTGTGTATATCTATGTACATGTTGATTGTACTTAATAGAAACGCTTTTTGGCCTGTTTTGCTAGCAAAGTTTCCTTCTTGTTATATTGTGAGTTATATCCTGTTGGTTCCTCAACCAAATCTTCTTTTGTAGATCCTAGATAAAGTTCTTTTGTGCGCTGTCTTTCGTGTTTTTCTCTTTCAATTCTTTTAGCTCGAAGTTCTTCTATGCTGTTGCTCTTGATCTTTTTATGCTTTTTCTCGATCTTTTCCTTTCTTTTTTCTTCTTTGCCCAACTTGTGTTCAATATATTGTAGTGGATCCTCCTTTAATTCTATGGGGTCTCTTCTTCGTCTATTTTAAATGAAAGCTTTATGTTAAAACGATGCCCATTATGAAAATGAATAAGCTATATGCTCACTTTCTGTTCGATTTTCTGACATGATGATCTTTGTATTTTTCTGTCAATGACGATTCTTTAGCATACCAAGGTGACTCCTGCTTTGCATCACCACCCAAGTACATTGTCACTTGCTTATTCAATTTTTCTTCTTTTTCCTTTTCTTCCTTTTCATGTTCCTCATTATTTGCTAATTCAGCATCCTGAAATAAGTTGATATGATTGGCTTTAACGACTGGTTTATCTTGTATAAATTGTGCGTTGGCTCTCTCTCTTAGTAAATTCAACCTGACTTCACTTTCTGCTAGATCGATTCTTTTTTGCTTTTCTTTTTCTTTTCTTTCTGCTTCTGCTTCGTCTTTTCTAACTTTCTCAATGTTCTTCTTATTATAGACATGATAACTAGTATAAATTAGTATGCATACACGTTTGGTAAAGCTTCATTCTACCTTTTGTGATGTAAAATGTTCATTGTTAAAAAAAAAAGAAACATCTGAGTTTAAATAATAACAATGCTTCTTTTCAAAGTGAGTGGCAAAAAAAAAAGCTACTTTAAATGGCTTTGAAGCATAACCTTACTCCTTAAATAAAGCTCCTTAAATTATTAAATCTTGCACAAAAAAAGATTCGTTTGCTTAACAGTTATTTATTTACTCGTCAATATTTGTAAAACATTTGTTTTTCTTTCTCCTTCTTATCTTACTGTCATGAAAATGCTTTTATTTCATCAGAGATCACACTCAGTGCCTGTGGGCCATGCTTTCATAAAGTAATAAATAAGGGGAATGATTAGGTTTATTGAGACTTTTTTCTTTTTTCTTAGTACGACAATAGATAAAGATCAGCCAACGTATGATAAGTAAAAAAAAAAAAAAAAAGATGCTTTGATAAAGAAGGAAGACTGTTAATAAATATCACAACAGATTGATTCATCTAAAAGATACCCCTACACTTCCAACAGCCGACCATTTTTTTGAACAAACGAGCCATCATCTTGTTTTATATGAAGAAAACAATGAGAATAGTGGATTCAACAAACGGTATTAAACAAAAACACACACACACATACAGGAACAAAAAAAAAAAAAAAAAAAAAAAAACTCATTTATTCTCAGATGCATGGTTTCACTTGACTGCAGGATGGACCGAGGGTTTTTTTTTACTTCTGAATGTCGCTGGACTTGTTATCGTCGAAATTATTTCCAGGTCACTGCCTCCTTTTCAATTCCAGGCATTACTCATCAAGATCAACTGATTGTCCAGCTTCCGAACCAAGCGATTCGTGTCCAGGCCCTCTTTATCCGTCTGAGAGCATGTACCTCTGATACACCCACCAAATTCGTCGCGCTCACCCAAATGACACCCAAACGAGACAAGGGACCCCAAAGAGAACCACCAATGGTTCCCGTCAGCCTGGAAAGCAATACCATCACTTTTGAACGACTCCAGTTCAAGACCGCGACCGCCAACAATGGCAAGAAGCGAGCTACACAGCAGTATTTCCGCTTGCTCTTTGAACTTGTTGCTCAAACGGAACACGAAATGCATATTGTTTCAGAAACTTATTCGCAGCCCCTGGTAGTGCGTGGACGTAGCCCGGGTCACTACAATGCGGACCCCTTGGAACCTAGGAGGAGACGAAAGCATTCGGAACAAGAGTACCTGGATAGTTCACTCATAAGCACACAGGCCCTCTTTCACGCTAGATCACATAGCGTCAATGATTCGTTTCATAAAAAGATGGAACCTTATGAGAATGTGGGTATTGCAAGGGCCTTGACTAATTGGAGACATCAGCGTCAGGGAACTCATGAGGATTATGAAGGTTATATGACTTCAGGATATCCTTCACCCTTTTCTTCGGTCAATCAATGGCCTGATATTCAGTTCAAACACCAAGAACAGTAAATTGTGTATGTTACAAACTCTTTCTTCTTATATGTAAACATCATGTATTTATTTATACAAGTATCTCATGTCTGTACCAAAAAAAAAAAAAAAAAAAAAAAAAAAAATTAAAAAAACGTTTTTCTCTTGTGATTTTTTAAAAAAAAAAGCCTTTTGGCAGTAATATAGCATCCTGCAACCTTATTTGACATTTCATGTCCTATTTGTATCACTCTAGACAATGCAAAAGGATTGTCTTGCTTACTAACAGAGCGAAATTGAGGAAGGGAAGGATGTTTATTATGGAAGATCATAGTGCTGTGAGGTAAATATATTCAGCACAACATCATCACTTTCTAATCAAATATCCTTTGAAAGGGAAATATATAACAAGCTACTTGAGAAAAAATAAGCAATGTATCGAAATATACGCCTACGCTTACTTTGGGTATATATGCGTGCATGTCTGTATGTGTCATCGAAGTTGCATGCAGCTCTTTACTGGTTATATAATTTAACCAATGGTTCTACTTGATTAATAAAACTACAAAAATATACTTTAATATTTCCAAAAAAAGAGCTTTCCTCTCCCCTGAACACGTTTCTGGAGGAGGAATTATTTGGACATTCTTGAATAAAGGTGCCAATGATACTATTTTGGTTGCTATTGAAAGTAGTTGATATGACAAATCACATCCATTTGATCATAAAAAAAAGAAAAAATCCAAATCATTGGAGGTAATTTTGTGTTTAAAACACGAGTTGCTTTCAATGATAGAAGGGGGAGGAGTTAGTAGTTAATGAAAGCCAATGTTTTTTTTTAAGACAGGTACCACTTCATGTAATAAGAGCCAATAGAATAATAACAAAAAAAAAAAAAAAAAAAAAAAAAAAAAAAAAAAAAAAGACTAGAGATATTCACCACATTTATTATTTTCGTCTTTTACTGAGAAAATACCCAGATCATCAGCATAATATTTTCGTTTCTGTTGTTTTTGCTGTTCTTGTAAAAGTAGCGACTAATTCATAAAAAAAAAAAAAGATATGAGCGTACTGCTTTCATTTTTTTTATATGACTTACCTCTATTTTTTCTGCATCTACAAAAGAAGGTAATGTGGGTGTGCCAGAAGGTGTGGCAATTTTTGTCACTCGATGTGTGCCTTCATTAAAAGTAACGCCCAAATCTCTCAAGGCAGCCAATCTTTCATTTCCTATTGGCATTGATCTTATCTGCTTAGGTGAGACATCTTGATAGCAAAAGGAAGCTGTTTGTTCAATTTCTGAATACAAGTGAGGATTCATATTTTTTTATTTGTATATTTTGAAGGGAAAAAAGATGAAAAAAAAGGGCAAAAAGATGCATAAAGCCTTTAAAAGTAAGCTCCGTCATCGAGGTGAAACCTGATGGCCTTCTTAGCCAATAGGGGCCTATGAAAATAAGTTATAAAATTGATACAATTCGTTGATGTTTACATGATAATGGTTGGATTGTCCATTGTCTTTTGATTCACGTCGCAATTTATTTTCAATGTTTCAGGTATGGAAGATCCAGGTGTTGCTGTATTTGTAACAGATAAAAATATTAATTGTAGCCCGTTTTTAGGAAATGCATCCCCCATTCTAACTGTGTTATAACGTCAGTTTCTATCACAAAAGAAGCAAATCACCTACAATGTACAATCACTGGTGCAGTTGGTTTCGCTTTGGCTATTTTGACATCAAATGAAGCTTTTGACAGTGCCTCGTTTTTCTTTATCTGAACATTTGTCCATGTATCGTGATCAAGTTCAAAGGTTAAATATAGGCTAAAGGTATAATGATCATCCGCGTCATAATTTACAATATTTCTGTCAATCTATCAGTTTCATTCTCTCTTTTTATCTCCCTTCATCTCTTGTTTATACATACTCGGAGAATTTGTTTAGCCAAGCAAGCATGAATTTCTTTCGATTTTCCTTGGTATTCTCTTTTCTTTGAATTAATCTTCTTTTCGCTGTAATAACAGTAGTCTGATAATCATCTTCTTCCTCTTGTGTTTTTCGAACAACTCCTCTAGGTATATTGGACTGTACAAGATGATCACTGAAATTTTCGGATAGCTTTTTAAGCCAACTATAAAGACAATCCTCTCGTTGAATATCCCAGTCGGATGGTAACCATTCACTTTTCACCTTCAATTCTTGTGGTAATTCTTTTTGAAATATTATATCAGCTGGAAATTCATATCGGCTTGAATTGTCAAGTAAAATTTGACCTATGTTGGAATTAACAAAAAAAAAAAAAAAAAAAAAAAAAGGCGCGTATAGCTCTATTATTGTTACATGGTATTGTGAATCTCCCAATTTTGAATTCAATGTCTATTCGGTCTTGTATGGCATTCTTGTCATAGTCACAAGCAGAAGTCTTTGTACTCAGTATGTTTACTGTGCTCAGAGTTCTTAGCTTTTCGATCGCTTTTTTAATAACATCTGCCATGAAGAGATAAAATAAGTAAAAAAAAAAAAATCTGCTTTTTTTTAGTAAATCATTTTATAGTCCGATCCCGTTGAATAAACATTGAAGATATCTTTATAAATCATTCTGGACCTTTGGATATAAGCCTTTCAATTGAACGCTCATAGAACAGTGTGTGTGTGCATTTGTTCTTTTCCGGTTGGAAGAACGAGATGCCCAATTAAATTTTTCTACGGTTTAAAACTTGTTGTGACTCTAAGAAAACAAAATTACTGCGCAAGCCTTGACGACTTTCCAAATATATTGCTTTGTAATACAGTGAGTGTGTTTCCAAAGGGCAAAACCCCAATTGTGTGTCGTTCCTAACACAATTGTCGTTGGCTCCACTCCGACCTCGGATGTGGTTATAGGCTCTCTAGCCGCGCTTTTATTCTCAGTTATAATAAAGTAAAAAAAAAAAAAAATCTCATATCTTTCAAGCCGCGCATTGTGGAAAAACTATGTCAAATATCAATGATCTTACTTCAGAACAAACTAAAGAATTACTCGATCTCAGTAGACGCCTCAAAGACAAAGAGCTCCGAGACGAAGCACCAAGCCACTTTGACCTCCCAGAAGAGATCCACGACGAACTGGAAAACTCTTCCAAAATCGAGCTTAAGAACAAACTCAAAAAGTTTGCTAGAAAATCAACAAAGTTTGAAGGAGGAAAGTGGACACAATCAGGGACAATCAACAAAACTCATCCCTTGGAAATTGAAACAGTTTACACTGTCAGAGAACGATCAAATAACAGTAAATTCAGCAGTGAATTCCTTTCTTCAATCCCAAGTAATAGAGAAGTCACAAACACAGGATGCGAGATTTTTGTCAAACTTCTTCACAATCAAGGAACCCACAAAGACACGTCCGATTTTAGATTGTCGCCGAATCAACCAATTCGTACAATGCAATCATTTCAAAATGGAGGGTGTGCCTGCATTGAGAGAACTGATAGAACCGAACGATCACCTTTGCAAGATAGATCTCAAGGATGCATATATTGTAGTACCCATCCATCCAGAATCAAGGAAATATCTCTCGTTCAAGCACCAAGACACGATATACAAATACCGATCTCTGGCATTTGGCCTGAGTGTGGCCCCACGGGTATTTTCAAAGCTCATGAGGTTTGCGTTGGAATCCATACGTGCAAAAGGGGATCCGCCTGGTATATTACTTGGACGACATATGTGTATTGACAAAGACAAAGGAGGAAATGAAGACATGTTTCAACGAAGTCCTGAAACAGTTGATTTCCTTGGGATTCATTATCAATTATCAAAAGAGCGATCTGATTCCGAAACATATTCAAGAATTCCTAGGGTTTACCTTCAACACGAAGACTATGAAGATCAGCGTGCCACAGAAGAAGTTGATAAAGCCTATGTCGAAAATCAGACAGATAAACCAAACTTCAAGAATTCGATCATGCCGGTTATTTGCGGGATTACTAAGGAAAATCACAGCCATGATACCAGCAATGGGAGAAGCACTTCTCCATATTCGATATCTTCAACGCGACCTGGCAAAGAGCCTCAGGCTACAACAGTACGACTGGGAAATGCCTTACAATTTGTCATCCAAGACATGGAATGAATTGAAATGGTGGGAAATCAACGCCGAAAACCTGAATGGACTCCCCATACCAAAGATGGAGGATACAAGACCACCAGCAGTAGTGATCCACGTGGACGCTTCGGATTCAGGATGGGGAATAACGTCGAGCGAAATGGAGACGAACGGATTTTGGACCGAAATAGAAAAAGAAACATCGTTCAACGTGAGGGAAATACAGACGATTCTATTCGCTCTTCAGCTCCACGCAAAAAGATTCAAAAACAGTATGATTCACATTTTTTCGGACAATATAACAGCGCTGAAATATGCAAAGAAGTCGGGAGGTACAGCTTCGCCAATACTTCAGGAATTGGCTTTGGAAATTCAAGAGATTACGACAGCACACAAATTGACAATACACTATCAACATATCTCGGGGGTGAAAAATGTCAGAGCAGATCAACTGAGCAGAAAGGCACGACTTCTTTACGAATGGAAACTCCCTATTGTGTTTGGTCATTCATTGTACCTTTGTTTATTATATTCTACCTCAGCTAAAGGACACGTCAAACTCTGTAATTAAGAGTCAGATTATATATACTATGAACCCTCACCAATTTGATGGTTCTTTTCCCTTTAGTGTTCACAAAGATAATAGTTGTTAGCTATTAACTCTTTCTGTCTCTACACAAATAAGCACGAATACCACACTCCCACGCCGATTTTTTAATCAGATATGGGAATATTGGGGGCCCATGAAGGTGGATGCCTTCGCAACGCGAGAGAACACCAGACTGAGACGATTTTGGAGCTTACAGCCAGATCCCCAAGCGGAAGCGACAGATGTATTTCGATAAACATGGCCCAAGACAGGCTTATATCTACACCTTCCATGGAAGATGATTCCGAAGGTGATCAAGAAACTCAAAGAGGACAAGATCAAATTAGCAGTACTTATTACGCCCAACTGGCCAACCCAATTTTGGTGGCCCATGATATTACAACAGAACACCAAGTTACCAATGCAATTCCAGATCAACAAACAATGGTCTTTGATCGCTTGGCAATTATCAGGGCGCACGAAGTACAGGAAAATGGATTAATACCAGAATCATCAGAATATCTTCGAATGTCCAATAAAGAGGCTACCCATAGGAATTATGATCTTCAATGGAAACGATGGGTGTTATGGTGTCATTCGCAACAACCTTCGCTTGATCCTATAGAATACAAGCCCGAGAAAGTAGTCGAATGGTTGGTAGAGAATAAGAAATACTCATCACAACACCTGAATACAATGAGATCTGCTATTGCTTCCGTATACAGGGTTATCCATGAAGACAAACCTAGACTTGCCTCCAATAGAGGGATACTTAACTTCTTTGCCGCCAAACGTCGAACAGACACACGCCCTCCAAATTCTTCTGAAGAGATATATGACACCAAGATCATCATTGAGATGATCAAAAAATGGGGACTTACTGAGACGATGGATTTACAAATGCTTCAACAAAAGATAATACTTTTGATAACAATGGCAACAATATGGCGACCTAGATCTGACATTGGAAAACTCTAGCACCAAGATATATTGTTTGTGCAAGATGATGAAGGGAAATTAAAAGGTGTTACACTGAAAGCACGAGCACCAAAGGAAATTGAATCCAAGGAATCAAAACTTGGCACGATTGAAGAAACAAACATCTGTCCAGTTCGGACGCTGTGGATATTTTGTCAAAAGACGGAAGCCTTAAGAGTGAAACTACCAAAGAACCACACAATATTTCTTGCAAATATATTGGAAAAAAATGATAAACCAGCCCATTCAGCTTCTTCTGTTACCATTGCAAATTGGGTGAAAGACAATCTCACCAAAGCTGGAGTTGATACAACTATCTTCAAAGCTCATTCCTTACGGTCAGCTTCAAGTACGAAGGCCTTAACCAATGGTGCTTCCCTAAACACGGTCAAGTTACACGCAAATTGGAGTCTCAAGAGTGACACATTAGAAAAATATTACTACAAGCCCGGAAACCAACACGAACGGGGTCGCATCTTAACCAACTCTATTTTTGAAACTGATACTGAGAAGAGAACCACATCCGAGGTCGCAGTGGAGCCAACGACAATTGTGTTAGGAACGACACACAATTAAATAATCATAATTACGGCACTCATGTGGATAAAACAAAAGTCTTTATCGGTAAAGGTAATAACTGGACATTTAAATAAAAAGGAGTTATTTGAATTGCTGTTGAAATAAATCAGTTTAATAGCAGGCGGGACTTTAATTTCGAGGTTTCCTCAGGTTTCCTCAGGTTTCCCAACCAGAAGATAAAAATCTTTAAAAAAAAATATAGTGCAATAAATCGGATATTTATTTAATTCGTAAAAATTTTCTTGTGCTAATGAGAAATACTACTCCAACCCATGCCATATAACCAAAAACGCTTTTAGAAAGCTTCGAAAGTACATTGATGTATGCAGCAGTAGTCATTGAACGCTATAGAAGCGATACGCTTACCTATTTTATGGCTATTAGTAACATATTCTTCGAAACAAGCAGTATAATTAGATATTTACCTTTTTCGTTAAGAACAAAGGGATAACCGTAAGGAATCGCTATAAGCAACTTTAGTTTCAATTTAAAAATGTTTATTCAACTTACCAATACATTGATTAGAGAGAATTAGCTATACGATCTGAGGTCTAGATATCTATTACAAAAAGTAAAATTAAAATAACTATATTTTTTTTTTAGTTAGTAAATAAACATTCAGAAAGCAATATACATAAAGGAAGATCAATAAAAGTTAAATAGATTTCCTTATACTAAAGCATTCGCAATGTTTACCGAAAAAAATAATAACAAATAAAAAGAAAGAAAGGAAAAAAACATCGATCCTAATAATATTTCATTATCAGATGGTCTTTCTGGCATTTTTCAAATCAATAAAGGCCGTTGTTTCTTTGGCCGTATACGAGTTTTTTTTTTTTTTTTTTTTTTTTTTGAAACGACTAGAAACAAAAGAGTGAGAAAGACGCTCATACAGCCTTATACCACACATCTGCCATATTTCCACATATTTTTACCGACAAACAAGACAATGTTGTTGTCTCTCCCTGCGATCCCGAGCTTCCTGTAGAGGGAAATTTGATTTTACTGCAAGTAATAGACATGGATAACTTTTTAGATGGACATCATTCTACTCGATTAGTTCACGTTAATAAGTTTGGTACTTTGTTGTGGCTATTGAATAACATGTATAATTTCCAAAGCTATCAGTCCTTCACCACTTCGGTGATTAGTTATATGCACTCCACTTTTGAGCACGTTTTTGGAAGTTCGTCTCTAAAATGACCTGGGTCTCAAAATTTGAGGTCTTTGAAAATGTCAAAAGATATTTTAAGCTCAAAGAGAGCATTTATTGGCTGGTCTGCTAAGAATTACCAGATTTGGGTCAAAAATCTTTTGGTGTGTTGTCTCTTCTTTCGTGGGTATAGCCCCGTTATATATTTATCTGATTTCTTTGTGGGTTAAAAAGCCCTGTTATTATAGATTTCAGAAATAATGCCCGCCATGTTGGCAACATCGATAATAAAAAACCGATAGTATCCAAAAGTACACAGGCGAATCAAAGTCGCCCTTTGAAAATTGCTTGTTTCCCGCCTATTCAACTTTAAACTTCGTCTTTTAATTCTTGTTGCATATGTCCCTTCATCTCTTTTATGAAAAAGATACGGTTAAAGAAAGACTTATTCTTATAGTCGCCAACACTTCCAGTGTTTTTGATAACTTCAAGGAGTGAAACCAAAAAGTCAAGTGAGGTTTGGCAAACGTTCGTGACACCCACAGTTGCATGTTCTTTGAGTTGGAGCTCACAGCAATTTATACATGCATACACCTTCTCTGGCAATATTTTCAATAATAGAAAGTAGGTCAAGTATTTTTTTTTAGTCAACATGTGCTACTTTAAAATATAGTTTTTATTTTTGCAGTTCGGGTATTTTTTTTTTTTTTTTTTTTT
>JNDS01002582.1:0-44541 GCA_000697035.1 Rhizopus stolonifer B9770
CAAACGTACGGGGGGTTTTTTTTTTTTTTTTGTCTATCAAACAAAGTTATCGCACGCGTCACAGCAGGGTGTTGTAACACATGGTTTCTTTTTTCTGTTTTTGGTATAGAAAGATGCTGTCACGTTCAATATAAAAGTATTAGCAAGTAACAATAAGATGGTATGTAAAGTGTGTATGTGTGTAAGATATGTAGTCTTCTTCCTCCCTTATGCATAGACTAAGTGCAAATTTTATAAAGTCATATGAAATCTATTGAAACACTTGATTTAAACCAAGCTTTGCTGATTATCCTTTTTCATACAAAAAAAAAAGATAATGTATTATGTCATTAACCCTATGATAACCACACGCGACAGTTACAAGTCAACTGAAATACCGATATCATGTTTATTGTAAAGGAGGGGGACATGCAAAACTATGTACAAATATGAAAATAAGGGATGGGGGGAATATGGTTATAAAAGTTGTCTCAAAGGACTTGGAGAAGGTTCAAAAGGATCAGATCTTTTATCTAATAATCTCCTTTGTCTTAAAGGACCCACGATCTTTTGAGCACGCATCATGTTCACTTCAGCAACAATAATTCTAAAATAGTCACTATTGGTTCTTATGGCACGGGTACGCAGTGTATCATCCTTTTCTTCTTGCTTTTCAGCGTATTTTTCAGATGCTTCGACCAGTGTCCATTCCTTTTCTTGTTCGATGATCCAACGATTATGTTCAACAGAGGGGGCCTGAAAGATACGAAATGTTTCCAAGGGTACATCAGCTAATTCATTGTCATTTGTCTTTGACTGTACATAATGATCACACAATAGATCAGAAAGGGCAGTTGTGTTATCATCCAGAGAAAACATGTCAAAGTCACCACTATGACTGCTGCCACTACTAGTGCTGAATGAACTACAGTTGTCTTCTGCCTGTTGTTGTTGCTGCTGTTGTGGACAATCAATAGGTTCACTCACAAAGGTATCCAGCTGGGGTTCGATCGTGGTCAGGTTTGTTTGAAAGGGCATAAAGCCGACTTGTTCCTTCTTTAAAAATAACGTTGATAGAAATGACAAAAATGAAGTTGGAGTTGGAAAAAAGGGGTACGGCACTGCTGTACAACTAGTAGCCTATATTATTATGTATTTAATAATAATTTTTTTTTTGTTTGTTTGTGTCCTTACATTTATGGTTTTCTTCTTATATTTTGGTATAACGCCATAAGGTGCAGGTGCAGTTTTAGTTAGCATTTATGAAAATAAAAATAAAAAATTAAGAAGGAAAAGAAAAAAGTTTCTTTCTCTTCCTATTCCCCCCATTATATATAGCGCTTTCGGATCGGAGTTATCTTATCAAAGGAGTGTGTTTGGTTCAGGTTGAGGTTGTGGAGAAGGGGAATAAGATAACTTATCTTTATTACCTAATAAAGCTTTTGATCCAAAAAACTAAGCCGGGATTTCTAAATTGATAAACTATTTACTCACGGTACCGTGCACGCCTTTTTATCTCTAATTGCTTTATTTGGATATTTTGCAAGTGAAAAGGAAATTTTTGGTATTTCAAGCTGCTTTCTTTAACTGTGCAACGCGTTCAATGGTAACCCGCAAATATATAAATTATTTTTAAGTCAACGGAAAAAAATTACCAACTCTCCTTCCCCCTCCCCTTCCTCCTCTTTTTGCAATTAATCTTAATAAAACTTATAAATGATGTTATGATAACAGGATCTACGGTGGGTCAGACAACTATTGTGTAACTCAACAAGCCAAAGCATAAGCTTGTCAGGCCACGTTTTCAAGGTTACTGTCAGAATTGTGTCTCAGAAAAAAAAAAAAAAAAAAATTGTCCTTCCGTAAGATTTTCCCTTTTGGTTTTTTTTTATTATTATTGATAAAGACCAGATCCTATGGGCAACAACTGGTTCAATCGGTAAGGCTCCACTCTCTCAATAAATTGGATGCCATTCATTTCCAGTTGTTCCAAGATGGGTAAATAGACGTGTGGCTGGGTAGGTACTTGTACACCTCTTTCAGGAATCTTATTGTCTAATATCAAGTCTACTGTCATAGCAGCAGGTAATCCAACCGTTTCAGCCATTGCTGTATGTTGATCATTACCGTATTTAATCAAGGTAGAAGTCAATGTTTCCTTAAAAAAAAAAAAGATAATAAACAACTGGTTGTAAGTTTTAAGTAACTTACCTTCTTTCCAGAACGGTGTTCTACTCCAAATTCATGATGCATTCCTACCATATCACGTTCTCCGCTATCATATTTCAACTGTTTAGCCAAGAGTTGAGAAAAATGATCCAAGGCGCTGGTTCCTTTCAGATGACTGGGAAAATCAATCTCTCCTGAAAGCAAATAGTTGACAGTAAACCATACTTTTTCAGCCATCGGATGACTATCAGACAATCCCAATTTCTTTGTAATAGAATCTTTTGATACGTCAGATAGAATTTTTTCAAAGTAACTCGGCTGTATAGAAAAAAAAAAAAGAAGAGAGGGGTATAAGAATATTTCAATCGCAGTTTGTATTACAATATTACCCAATTTGTACAGTTCTGAAGTGGTTCATTTGCTTCTAGAAATCCTAGTTGACGAAAAGCATAGAGCAAATCAGAATATCCCTAATAAAACGATAGTTAAGAGATACTCTAAATAATACAAAAAAAAAAGAATTACTTGATATCTGAGCGTTCCTCTAAACATGGTGTCCATTTCAGACAATGGACCTAAACCGTAAATATCAGAATAACCAAGTGAGTTTCGGTTGGCCAATCCTTCAAAGACAAATCCAGCAAAAGGTGTACGTACCACTGGGAAATGCTCCTTTAATAAGTTATCTCCAGAGATTGTATGTTTCTAATTTATTTTTATTTTTAGTTATCCAATTGTTTCTTTGTACCTTTCCATTGTTCCAATAAATGGCGTCATTTCCACTAGCAGTAAGTACACCGCGAGGAGACCAGCTGAATTTATAACCAAAGGGGACATGAGAGGCCTCAGGTGCAGGTAAACCACCACACCAAGAAATGAATGAACGAATCTATTTTTTTTTTTTTTTGAGATCTTTCTTCTTTTATTAGAGAATGTCTTTTTACCTTGCTTCCATTTCTTTTGGCTTCATCAATTATTTTCATAGCAGACATGTGATCAATACCAGGATCTAAGCCTACTTCGTTCATAATTAAGATACCTGCCTTTTGAGCTCTAGTAAAGAGATTAAAATAATATTCCATGTATGTTTTTTTTATGTTACCTTTCATTGAGGTTTTGCATTTCTTTGGAAACATAACTAGCTGTCACCATATCTTTTCTTTGCTCAATACATACATTTGCTACTTTCGTATGCAAGAATGCTGGAACAAAACTATCAAGGAAGGGGGGATTTAGGTTTATTTTGGTATTTCAAATCCCAATTAGCCTCACCTTACAACCACGTCTGCTTTACCAACAAGATTAGAAAGATTTTGATGATCTGCAATGTCCAAAGGAACTGATTCAGCATTGGAATAACTAGATACCAAAGCCTTGGCTTCTTTTGTCATATTGCTGGCTAAAATTACAAAAAAAAAAAAAAAAAAGTTTAAACAATGCTTTTAATCTGAATGTGCGTGATAATTACCAACTACAATGTTCACGTCTGGTCTCTTTGCAAGATGATCAACCAAGGGGGCTGCTACCATACCAGACCCTAAAAGCAATACAGTCTTTTTTGTTGTTGCTGTTGCTGTTGCTGTTGCTGTTGCTGTTGCTGTAGTTGTGAATTTAGAAGATGGCAAGAGAACTTGAAGGTCTTGATGAGCCTTTGTTAGTTTTCCTCGATCTGTAATGGTACAGTGACGTAGTAAAGAAGGAAGTTGATCGAGCGGTACATTTGCCGGTTGAGTAGCCATTTGCTCAATGTGCGGGTATAGTCTTTTACTAAAATATTGACTACTCTCGATAGGCAATTCTGCAGGCAAGATGTCAACACCCATCACTTGGATACCATCTCCTTCAACACTAAATTACAATAATGAGATCATTTCAATAAAGTGGGTAGTATTTACTTTTTATGCTCTTGGCCTCTGAGAGCGTCATAGTAAAAGAAACCGTCATCCACTGGTGTAGAGTGAAATAAGCATTCAAAAGCGCCCTTGATACTTAAGTTCAGTTACCCCATTAGAGATGAATAATTCACTTACTCTAATATCACACACAATATCACCTAAGCTCATCATCTTTCCAGGCTTGATGACTCCCTTTTTCTTGAGTTGTTCTATTTCTTGTAATTGCTCATTAGACATTGTTCTAGGATATCTTTTATCCCAGTAGGCTCCTGTTATAACACAGTTTGTATAAGGTGCAATCTAATCATAAAATCAATACCCTCTACCACTATGAGTTCTTTTTACCTTTTGGTGAAAGTTGGAATGATATTTTTCAGGATGTGTAATATAATCCAATGTGGACTCTAAAGGTCTATTTTCATCTTTTGTCACTATATAATCTTCTACTCCTAATTGTGTGGCATATAACTTTTTCAAGTTTGGGTCTTTTAAACCATTAGTCCTCTATTCATGTTCTCTTATATACTTACTTTTATCATTGACAATTTTCTCTAAATCTTGCGCAGGAACAAACTCGTGGGGTAATTCTCTAAAAATTTCCAAAGCTCCCTATTGATTCTTAAACTCTGTTTCTCCTGATAATTAAACTTACCTGAGCCACATTACCGTAACCTGTAAAGGCATAGATCAAAGGACCGAAATCCTTGGGAGTTCCATTCTGCATGATCATATTACCTACACCATGCAGGGCTAATTTTGCTTGAGCCAAAGTAGGATATGTATGTGCCATAGACATATACTATATATATATATATATATACAATAATAAGACATCATTCTTATTTCAAAAAAAAAAAAAAAAATTACTTGCCATCAATGGAGTACTATAACCCATACCAAGAAATCGGTGCCCCATTCCATGCAAGGTGTCAATCATACCGGCGTTTCCTGCAAATTTACCAAACGCTACCAATCGTTTACCTTTTTCATCCGTCATGAGTTCATAATCCATAAGACGAATGTTCTGAAAAAAAAATTCCCACGGAGGGATAATTAGTTGGATCCAAAAAAGGGGAAGGTGGTACATTATTTACCTTGTCAAGTATATTTTGAAGCATTGGCATATTTTTTTCATTCCCTTTATGGGTGTGGGAAAAGAAAATGTATGTCTTTTCTGGTAAGAGTGAACTTTCAGGTACTTCTTTGATACCAAGTATAATATCGGCTGGTGAAAGGTCTTCAGTGACGATGGCACCTGCCTACAAAAGATATCAACATTTTTTTTTTTTTAAAAAAAAAAAATTCTGCAAGTTACCCTTTCATAAGTTTCGATAGGGAATATCCTTTTAGTACTAGGTTGGATATAAATCTTGGTTCCAGTATCTTTTATTAACAATTTGACATGATCTGGAGTTAGAGGAGCCCTACGTTCCCATCGACTCTTATCTTCTCTTCTAATACCAATAGTGGCATAATGATGTCTTTGTATTATTCTATTCTTATTCGTCTTGATAAAGTTGGACAACATATTCAATAAGAAAGAAGAAAATGGAAAATCCAGTATTTGTCAAAAGCTCACCTTCTTTTTTTATAAAAAAAAAAAAGTCTCACGATCAGCGGAATGAAGCATTGTTATCTTTAAGCATTGTGCTACACGCCCATTCAAAGTTCATATAGGATGATAACCTTTTTAGAGATAATATTAATGTATTGAATCTTGTTTTAAACCATGTCCTGTTAATTATCTAGCATTCTAATAAAGGTTTATATCTTTCTTTTTTCTTTTTTTTTTTTTTTTTTTTTTTAAAAAAAAACAAGTTGTTAAAAGGAAAAGTGTAATAGGGAGATACGGATGCAGTGGAGGCTAAAAAAAAAAAAAAAAAAAAAAAAAAACAGCGATCCTCGGGAGTGTGTAATAAAAACAATTCAATCCTGGCATTCTATGAATCCAATCATATGAGCTTGAAGATGATAGTAACTATCACAAATGAGATTTGCTCTAAATATAAAAAATATCTTCCCTGATCGGCTCCTGTAATACCTTGTCAATTTTTGATACCATACATCAACAGTTATGTTAAAATAAGAGAGAAAATAAAAAATGTCATTAATTTTGCTATTTTCAATCCATGGGTACGTTCATTTTGTATATATTTTTAATCATCTTGGCAAAATCCGTATATCCACCAATCATTTTCATCTGGTTACTGTCGCATCCTTGATAAATAAAAGGTGATGTTTTGTGTGTTGTGTTGAATTCCTATAAGGATAAGTACACTTGTTTTAAATTATTCATTATTTACCTCTTGTAATTCTCTTGCACGTTCTGACCATTGTTGCTTTATATAAGCACTCACGTCTACTTTTACATTAGGATGAGTAGCTGTCAAACGATCTCCAGCTTCTACTGCAGTCGAGAAATAGGCACAGCTTAAAAATCCTTCCTTTTAAAGTAAGTTAGTTCCCCATTTTCCAAAAAAAAAAAAAAAAAAAAAAAAAAAAAAAAAAAAAAAAAATAGGGATTTCAAATAAATATTTTTTTTTTTTTCTTTTCTTTTCATGACATTTGACGTGATCGATGCTGAAAAATGTTTCTCCAAAGATTTATTTCCTTACAGTTTAATCCAGGGAGAGTTTAATGTCACTCAACCTTATTTTCGCGCCAACCTAAATCAACCTAAAAAGAAAAGAAAGAAGAGCTCAACAACTGATGAAGGAACAGCCAAAAGACATGAAGAATTGAAACCCATGTTGACAGAATGTTTGACTCAACTAAAGACTTGTTGGAAAGAAAAAGAAAACCAAATCGATTTAGAAAAGAAAGAAATGAAAAATGAGATTGATTTCACGAGTATTCAACCCATGGTAGAAGCAGCTATTTTAAAATTCACGAAAGAACAAGAACTTGATATTTTGGATATATCTCAAGAAGACATCTACAGAGATCTTGATATATTCTCTATCTTTAACAAAGTTTGTGTGAATGATACCCTTCAGTTGAAGCTGTTGGAAATCACGCCTACAGCTACCTATCTGATACCTCCAAGGTCTTCTTTTATTATGGGATCCATGACAGATAATAGCTTACAGCAATTGAGTGAGCATGGTACATATAAAACTAAACATTTGGATAAATTTCTTATGAACTTACATAGTGTCTCTATCAGACGGAGTGGATTTGATCGTGATAGATCCACCATGGCCAAACAAGAGCGGTAAAAAAAAAAAAAAAAAGTCTATTCAAACAACAGATTAACCTTAATAATATGCAGTTCACAGATCTTCCAAATATGAAACACAGGACATTTACGATTTATTCAGTCTTCCAATATCAGATATGATCAAGGACGATACTCTGGTAGCCATTTGGGTTACAAACAAGCCAAAATTCAGAACCTTTATCATAAAAAAATTGTTTCCTTCATGGCAATTGGAATGTGTGAGTGAGTGGGTCTGGCTAAAGTTGACAACTCAAGGCGAGTGTATTTTCCCAATAGATTCTGAACACAAAAAGCCATATGAACAACTAATCATTGGTCAGCGAAAGAAAACGAGCACAATACCCGAAAAACATATCATTGCTAGTGTTCCAAGTCTTCGACATTCAAGAAAGCCGCCGCTTCAAGGTAAAAAAAAAAATCCATTACTGGGTCCAACATGGTTCAATATTTTTGTTTGTAGATGTATTGATCCCCTTTCTGTCAAACAAAGAAAAGCCTGTTTGTTTGGAAATGTTTGCACGTTGTCTGACACCTGGATGGATTAGTTGGGGAAACGAATGTTTAAAGTTTCAACATTTGGATTATTTTCAAAAGGAAGCATTATAAATTTACTACAATTCTGTGTGTATTATTTCACAAAAATAAAAATAAAGTTAATATAGGATCCTAGCATTTATATATATAACTCATTGAATGCTTGCAGATGTATATGAGTGTTTGTTTTGCTTCGATGATGAGTTTTAGACAATCTTGGTTGATGTCGCTAGCCTGGACTCATCCCTTGGAGGGTGCAAACGGCTTGATTCATCAAAAAAAGTGTTCAGTTTTTTTGTAGTAAGAGATGAAAAGTTTCGTATCATTGACATCGATTATGGGTGTTTCTGAAGGTGCATATAAAATCGAGTGCTTTATGGTTACAGTATAACCCAAAAGGCTTTTCCCAAACAAGAAGACACAATCTAGACCGCTCTCAAGTAGACTTTTGACCCGACCCAAACACACAGATATTTGGCTATATAACTCAGTAAGCAAAAGTTAGTTCTAGGCTTGGATTATTTTTAGTTTAAAGTTGATGTGAAAGTTTGAAGCTTGCTTAAAGATTTCAAGTAAGGTTTATGAGGTATTAATGTATCACGAACACAATACGCGTTATCTTATAAAAATCCGAGTTGGGGCGTAGGTTGGGATTGGGCCTGGTCAAAAATCTGCTTGAAAACATCCCTAGATTCATACAATGTAAAAAATTATCTTGCCAACCATCGAGCTCATTGAAATCCTACTGAACTTTCTCTTTTTGGAGTTTTTTTTTAAGAACACAGTAAGCTGTCACCAGTTAAAATTTTGAGCTTTTATCTATAACAGCCGATCAAATTATTTGTTTTTTTTTTTACTGCATATCGCCAACAATTTAAAGAGAAGCCAAATTCTATTAGACTTAATTTGATCATCCTTTCTTTTCGTTCCATTGGTTAAGAAATATGTATAAGAACGGCGTTTTTCTCTCTCTCTCATGGTGTCTTTATTCTTTGTCCCCAGGTGTCTTTCTTCCCTCTCTCGGTGTCTTTTGTCTTTTGTCTTTTGTCTTTTGTCTTTTGTCTTTTGTCTTTTGTCTTCTGTCTTCTGTCTTCTGTCTTCTGTCTTCTGTCTTCTGTCTTTTTCTATGAGTATGCATTTTTTATAGGTTTCGTAAAAATACGTAGACTGGTGGACTATAATTCCATTTTTTATTCAGATCAAGATTTTATAGTCCTTACAAAAAAAAAAAAAAAAAAAAAAAAAAAAAAAAAAAAAAAACTGTAACTGGTAGGCTTTAAACCTATCTTTTATTTTTTATTTGAGCTCAGACATACTTCACCTTCTCCTGGTTGAGCCTGTTAATTATAATTTGCTTAAAGTGAATTATGAGACCAGGAAAGTACATTTTTTTAAAATAAATTCTTTTTGTTTTTAATCTTCCTTAAATCTTGTAATATAATAGAAAATATTAACTTTCCAATCTAAAAAAAAGCAACGTAAATGTCTTGTATGTGTATGAAGAAAAAAAAAAAAAGATAAAGCAATGCAAAGGGAGAGGTAGAGACTATAGAGTCGTTTTTAAAAAATTTCTCCCCAACATTTTGTTAATTTTTTTTTAAACTTTCACAACTCTTTCATGAAAGCTGGTAAACAGTTTTAATCACCTTAGTCGTTTTAGTTTTTTCTTTCTTAATTAAATTCATTAGTTAGAATTCTTTAAAAAATGCAATCCCCATTTGAATCAGTTAAAAATGAACATTTGTCAGAATGACTCTTATAAGATTTTAAAGCATATTTATCAATTTACTCATAACGATACTCTTAAGATTAAGAAATTTTCCGGAATGCAAAAACTGGAGCTTCTAATAGATGTCTGTGACATTACTAAGCACGCTGCCAAAAAGGCCATTCATATGTTCAACAATCCTTCGGAAGCTTCCGAAAACAAAACCATTGTTCGACCAAGACGTCTTTTTACTACGGAATATAGTTTTGCTGTTGAAGACATTATCCTTTACAACAATGAAAAATGTCAAATAAACACTGTAAGACGAACGATGAAAATACTGGAAGAATCTTATCATGAAAATTTCATATTCTGTTTTGGTGAGAGATATGCATGCTCTTAGGTTTAAATATCAAAAGGGAATTAGAAGAAGCATTCTTCATTGAGAGAAAAACTGATGAACTCACTATTAAGTCTTCGAAAAGAATCACTTCTGTCTGTCTGAATGAAGGCTGTTGATAAGTGTACGGTTTACGATTACGAGCTCCATACAGTCAATGCTATTTTAAACTTGGATGAAGATGTAGAAATGGATTCCATCTGAGTTTACATTGACGTTTTTTTTTTTTTTTTTTTTTTTTTGAAAAAATTCACTTTCTTGTATTTTAACAAAACCATTAATAAAGTGCCACTTTTTTTTTAAAAATTTTAAGCAAATGCAGTCTGTAGTACAATCTTGCAGAACAACTTTGGGAAAAAAAATCTTAAATATTTGTTGAGAAAATCAATAAAACGTCGGGGAGAAATTTTTTTAAAAACGACTCTATCACACTGTTACGTAAATTACTTTTGAGAGTGACTTTTATTTAAAATACAAAAACCTTATTACAAAAAAAAAAAAAAAAAAATACAAAAACCAACTAAACAATCATTAGCATGAGGTATTATCAAAATATAAGGTTTAACTAACCAAAATACGAATGTCGGTTAAACGGTAAACTTGAACAATAAAATAAAGTTAAAAGAAAAGGGAAATAAAACTAGCGAAAACAAGGGTGTGAATTTTAAGCAAAAAAGGGTAAAACACAACGGTGTCAATTTCTATCGGCATTGATCTGTTTACATTTCAACGCCTAGTTTATTTAAAGTCAATTATCCAATAAAATTAAAAAAGGAAGTGAAATCTAAATGAAAACATTTTTTTTCTTTTTTTAATGTTTGAATACGGTATGAGATGTGAGTTAGAATGAAAGGTCTTTATTCTGCAGTTCATTTTAGTTAATGAGCAGACCAGATCAACTTTAGAATACAATCAACTAGCAACAGGACTGAACGGATTGGAGACAAAATGTAATTGGCTGATTTCCAAGAGACAAAAACAGCTTGTCTATTTCGGTTCAGTAAACACCAAACACCAAGAAAGAATTTTTTTTTTTTCAAAAGCAGAGGACTAGACGTTTAGCATCACATATAAAGAAAACGTGAGCCCTGTTCATTGCGGGTTGAGCATCCATGTACCGTTGGGAGAAGAAAGCTGCGCAGGAAGAAAGAAATGCAATACCATTTTGCAACAAAATTTCACAACAACATTGACAGACCAATTTGAAAGCATCGAGAGTAAAGCAAAATCCTTTTTTTCAAAAATGAGAAATCTCTGATGATTGCAGACTACATCTACTCATCTTTTGAACCAGTACATTCATTTGCTCCGTGTTTTACTCAGTCACAAAGAACCTTTTGCGCCCTCAATTCGCATAAAATTTTACTTTAAAACACTCCCCCCCCCAATCAAAACGTAGGTTTGGGACTATCGGTCAAAATCAGAGCTAAAGATATTACGGTCGAGCTCGCTTTGACAACTGCGGATGACTGTACCAACGTCCTTACCATATACATACTTTCTCGGCGCTCCCAGCTCATTCATCTGTCAAAACTTTACACAAAACTGCTCTTACTAAAATTATCTCTGCGGCCAGGAAAATCTTAAAGGCTCGTCCTACCTTTTCGCGATTTGGTATTGTAAAGGACGATAGGCCTAGTTCTGAACCTGACGTCGCTTCATTATATTATTCGCGTAGGTATTTGAAAGATAGTTATTGTGGCTGGGCTGACATGTAAAAATATGCTTCTTGGTGGTATTCACTTCACAGCTTGACACTTGAGGATCTCATATGTTTTTTTCGTTTAACGGCAACCTCTTTTTTCTACTTTTAGCCAATCAAAGCTAAATGTTCAAACAACATGCAAATGTCTTAAAAAATACACTTCACTCCTCTCTATTTGTAACTCAAACTGTGTGGTTATTTACTAAGATTTTGAACAGTAAATGTCGATTTGTTACAAATGGGAGTATAGACAGACTTCTATGGATTATAAAGGATAGAGTTGGATGTATTTGTAGTACATGCGTTTCTTTAATCCCTATTTTTCACAAAGAGTGATCATTTCCTTTTAGGTAACTGAAATTATGGAGATCATACGATACAAACTGTTCGTTTTTGGCTATTCTGAAGTTGTAAAAATAGATCCCAAATGTTTATTAATGCTTGTTAATGCTTAATTATAAGCATAAAAATAAGAGTAACGCCTTTTTTTTTTTTTTTTTTTTTTTTTTTTTTTTTTACTTAAATTAAATATGTCATTACACGTTTATTGTTGTGAGTTTAGAATTTTTTTACTCTGCTAACAAAACGTTTCAGGCATGCGCACTTTCAGTTTTCTTGAAATAGTTATCTTCTTATTAAAACGGTTGTAAGTATATCCTACAAAGAATGCCTGTATTTGTTCAGTGTATGACAAACTGTCCTTTTTAATTCACTTTTCTGTTACAGTCAAAACATTAGAAAAAAATTATGATGAAGAATCTCACACCAATGAGGTTCAAGTACTCCGTTTTTTTTTTTTTTTTTTTTTTTTTTTTTTTGCAAGTGGGAAAAATAATCTCAACTCATTCAATACTTATCCCTCAAAATTAATTTTTTTTTATCAGCAAGAGGGCATTTTATCGGTGATAGATTGCACAAAATTAACGGGTAGGATCCCGCGTTTAAATAAATTTCATTAATTACAAAAGGGTAAAAAAAAAAAAAATGATATACAACTTCTTCTTAGCCACATCTCTCTCACCTTATGTTAATCCCAACCAATTTTATTTGTGCACTAAAAAAAGAATACCTTCAAACAAAGAGAGAATTTATAGTAAGATCTTTCTCTCTTTTCCTTTTTTGGTTGTGTTTTTCAAGAAAACCCCGCCCTTTTGATCTATAAAAATTGCCCCTTGGTTTTTTGTTACTTCTCCTTTTTCTGCAACATCTTTTTTTTTTTTTTTTTTTTTTTTTTACAACCCTTTTTTGTTATAGAGAAGAAAGTATATTGTGTTTTTTTGTGTGCGTGCGTTGCGTGGAAGAAAAAAAAATCGAAAAACATTACAGTCTACAATGCATAAAAATAATAGTAATTCACCATCTACCAATATTGTGGGAGTTCATTATAGAGTTGGAAAAAAATTAGGAGAAGGAAGTTTCGGTGTATTGTATGAAGGTTTTGAAAAAAAAAAAGAAAAGAAAAGAAAAAATAAACCATCATATTCATTTTACTTTGTCTATTTTCTTTTTCTTTTTCTTTTTTTTTTCTTGAAATCAATAGGACTTAATTTATTAAACAATCAATCTGTGGCAATCAAATTCGAACCTAGAAAGTCAGACGCACCTCAATTAAGAGATGAGTATAGAACTTACAAAGTACTTGCTGGTTTACGTAAAGCAGGAGAAGGGAAAAAAAATTGTTTTAATTGTTTTGCTTAGCCGGTGTTCCAAGCGCTTATTATTTTGGACAAGAAGGATTACACAATATCTTGGTCATTGATTTGTTAGGTCCAAGCTTAGAAGATTTATTTGACATGAGCGGGAGAAAACATTCGGTCAAGACAGTGGCCATGTTGGCAAAACAGATGGTAAAAATGATCGCCTCCCCCTTACCACCAACCTTAAATTCTAAATGTATACATGTTAGATTAATAGAGTGGAAAGTGTTCATGATAGAAATTTGATTTACAGAGATATCAAGCCCGACAATTTCTTGATTGGTAGACCAGGCACCAAATACGCTAATATGGTATTCATGATTGATTATGGAATGGCAAAGCTATATCGTGATCCAAAGACAAAGCAACACATACCTTACCGTGAGCGTAAAAGTTTGTCAGGAACCGCTAGATACATGAGTATCAATACCCATTTAGGAAGAGGTAATATTATTTCTTGTCGATCTCCCTCTCAACTAATGTCTTTTGAAAGAACAATCAAGGCGAGATGACTTAGAATCATTAGGCCACGTCTTTATGTACTTTTTGCGTGGTTCACTTCCTTGGCAAGGTCTGAAGGCTGCAACCAATAAGCAAAAGTATGAAAAGATTGGTGAAAAAAAGCAAACGACTTCAGTCAAAGAATTATGTGAAGGGTTTCCAGGTAATAATTAAGCCCCAAGCCAAACAAAATAAGGATCTGATAAATCATAATTTAGAGGAATTTGGTATTTACTTACAGTATGTGCGTAAATTGGGCTTTGAAGAAACGCCAGACTATGATTTTTTAAGGGAGTTGTTTAACAAGGTACTTTGTCGTTTGGGTGAAACAGATGATGGGGTTTATGATTGGATGTTGCTTAATAAGGGGCCAGAGGTAAAATAGAGCCAAGACAAATAAATATTAATTTGTTGTAGACTAGAGAAAGTAGACGCCAAGCAAGAGAATTACAACAACAACAACAACAACAGACCACAGGTCGATCTGTCAATCAATCCGTTAAACGTCATGCATCTCAGCCCAAGTTCAACCATGCAGCACCCTTACCCACTACTATTCCAACGAAACCTAATAACATCAATCATACTAATAATTACCAGAAAATGCCTGATTCTCCCAATCACGGAAACGTCTCTCCTTACGATCAAGTAAAGGAAGAGCCTCAGGTACATCACCGTGGCCTCTGTCAAACATTGCTCTCTTTAATTACATGTGGTATACATTAAATTATTTTATAACAAATCCTTTATTTTGTTGAATAAACAGGCTTTACATAACCTGTCGATTTAGAACTCTTTGGTTGATAATACATTGACATGTAATGTTGTTGTTGCATCAGTCTTAGTTGTTCATATTGATATGCTTGTTGTTGCTGAAATATCTGCTGATTTTTTATAATCATCAGCTCGTTGTTATTGGGCGCCATGTATTGCATTTGGTAAAACTGTTGGTATAATTGATGCTGTTTTTGCTGATAAGGCTGATCTGTATTAAGGAGACCATTTTCTGGTTGCTTTTGAAAGCTTAAATTGGACCTGACGGTTCTTAATTGTCTTTTCTGTAGGTCTTCTACCATCGGGCCATTGGACTGTTCTAGATCATAAGGAGAATGAAAAGCACATGGCGGAAAATTTCCTGTGTAGACATGAGCCATATCTTCCGGTGGACGCTGTAGGGCATAAGGCAATAAATCCTGGTGACGCTTTAGTGCGGCCATCTTGACTTGGTTTCTATGTCTTTCTCTCATGCGTTCAATCATTGTATTTCCTGTCTGACTAGGCTCTATTGGGTCTGACGCCTTGACTATAGGATTGACCATAGACTTATCGTCTTCTTTTTCTTTTTCTTCTTCGGAATCCGATATATCCGAGTCTTGTAATGAAGCTTTTTTCTGTTCTCCTTTTGAAGCAATAGAAGGACTATAATGTTTTGAAGGTAATGATTCACGGGAATGAGTATGAGTTGATAGACTGGAATAGAGTCCCCTGTCAATGGTTTTTCCTTTTTCTTTTATGTCAAGTTGTGATAAAGTGTGCGATATATCTTTAAATGAAATCAGTTTTATACTTTTTTTTTATTGTATTTGTTTTGTTTTTACCTGAAGATGAGCTCACATCATTGTATAGACTCTCTGAACCAGCAATGATTTGGTCTTTAGAAGATATATCCTTTGTTTGCTTGTTTTTTTTATGAAAACCACTTAATTTTAGAAACCCCATAATTGAATAAAGAAAGGACAAGGAAGAAAAAGATACTAATGAGGAAAAATGAATCCTTAAAAGGGTTTTGCTGGCTGTGCTACTTTGAAAACGTGCTGATTAATGAAAAAGTACTGCCTTTGACTAGACAAGCGCGCAAAACCTCTTGGAAAAAAAAAGGGGGAAGACATAATATTTTTATATGTGGATTCGATCTCGATTTAAATACACATACAGAGATACACATACTTGCTAATTCTCCTTATTCTTAAAAATTCATTAAATAAATCCAACGTGTACACACAGACAGAGACGCGTAGTGAGCTGGAATAAGACAGAGCACGATGGTGTAACTATTGGCGCATAATTGTTCTGAGGGAGGTGGCTATTATAATTTAATGATCAAGGTTGTAACCCAGAGTTTTCTTGGCGCTAAATGAATTTAATATTTTTTGCATAAGATTCAAGCTTTGAAAAAGCACAATCTTCATTCAACGCTATAACAAGTAACAAAAAATGAATAGGAAAACATAATGTTGTTATTAAAAAAAGCTTCTCTTGATTTAAAAGAAAAGAATGGCCCATTTAGTTCTTTTTTGTTTTATTTTATTTTTTATTTTTTTTTGCCAAGAAAGCTTTCTTTAAATAGTTTACAAGATTCGGAACAGACGATGTTTATTTAAATGCTGTTTTATACATATTTTTTTATTGAATTTAACAAAGAACAATGTAAGAGAAAGCACGGTATTCAAACAAGAATTTTTTGCAAGTACAAAAGAAAGAAAAAAGTGACAGACAAAGCCAAAAAATATTTTATGGGCCTGAGCTTCGGTGTGTGTGTGTGTGTGTTTTTTTTTGATTTCCATTGCGGACCATGGTTACACATTCATTATACTGAAGTGATAAGGGATTTGAAAATTTTTAAGGGCTTTTAGTCTCGGAAACACTACTCTATATTGATCAAGCTAGGAACTAAATGTTATTTATAAAAGAGAAAAAGGAAGTGTCATGTCAGCTATTTTTAACCAGTAAATTCATGGCAGTAAAAGAAGTTCTTCTCCGGTATTTTGTGTAATATTACACATACATATAATAACCTATACAAATCAAGTACTTGAAGAGTCCATCAAACTTGTTAAAAGGGGCTTTATTGATCTTTAATAGTATCAGCCGCCCTTAAATTAATGAAAAAAAAATTAAGGGCAGCACTTTATCTGTTTAAAATTCACAGAGTCCTTTGGGTTTTTTCTAAAATGTCCTTACAATTCAGGTGCCTTTTTAACTTTTACTGAGGGGGATAAATTAGTTAAAGAGAGAGAGAGAGAGAGAGAGAGAGAGAGAGAGAGGGTGTTTTGTGGTGACGTCTATAGTGTAACGTTTCCGAAAATAAAAGTGGAGAAATAGGTGGAAATTTTCTTTTTTGAGTTCAAACACATAGTGCTGGACACCACACAGACAGACATAATCAACACAGTCAATATGTTTGTAAATGTTTATACCCACCAGGAGTTTTGTGATAGATACAACACAGTATTAAACGACTTGGCCATAGAGCAAGACAGATCTCCTACTTCAAAATGTCAGGCCGTTGCCATGATCCTCAACTGGACATCTACTGACTACATGTTGGATCAAACAAAAGTAAAAAATATTAAAATGAAACATGCATAAGCTTATTGGTTGTCATGAAAAAATTTATTTAGATTTCAATAAGTGATATACTGTACGGGCAAATGGAAGACCTGTTACTAGCATCAGAAAATCAGGAAAATTTTGACATACAGCAGACACATCATGATTTCAGTGATGAATATTCGGCAACACACACAGCTTCAACAGCAGGCTCTTATAAAAACTTGCCAAACACCACTCAAGGGCAACAACCAATAATACCAGCTGACATGATGCAGCCCATGCAACACAATGTCAATTATTACTCGGAAAGATCTGCGCCAGTTATAGAACAACACTACCCAGCCTATGAAATGGACACCGAACCTTTCGACTCAACTTATGTCGAACTCAAAACTCTTTCTCAGCAACCTCAGCCACTAGAAGAAAGTACAAAGGTCTCGGCCTCTCGAAGGAATTGGATCATCTTCGTCTGGATTATCACCTTTTGGATTCCTTCTCCTGTGCTCAAATGCTTTGGGATGGTGCGTAAGGATATCCAGATTGCCTGGCGAGAAAAGTTCACATTATGCTTCCTCATTTTTCTCCTGTCTGGTTTCATTATCTGGTTCTTGGTTTTCTTTGGCAAACTAATTTGTCCTACCGAGTATGTCTATTCACAGTCCGAACTGGCGGCTCATGCTTCGAGCGGAAATGCTTATGGCACGATTCACGGCGAAGTTTTTGATCTTACTAGTTTTAGTCCGCATCATTGGGCAAATCAGGTAGTCTCCACTTCAGCCATTGAAAATTACGGAGGCAAAGATTTTAGCGATCTATTTCCTGTTCAAGTATCAGCCTTATGTCAAGGCGTCAATGGTACTGTGTCTGAATATGTCGCTCAAGAGTTTTATTTCAATTTGACAGACGGTTTTGCAAAATACCACGATTTTCGTGCCTGGACAACCGACTACCGACCCGATTGGTATTACGAGCAAATCACCTATCTTCGAAAGAACTACAAGGTCGGCAACATGGCTTATACAGCCAAAGAAGTTTACAAACAAGCAACAAAGCCCACGGATATCAGTGGTGTTCCAGCCACAAGAACCTGGGCTATATTGAACGGCAGTATTTATGATTTGACCTTTTACGTGATGGGCACTCGAAATATTCAACTGCCACAAAACACGACTGGAATCAACACAACGAATATTGATATCAACTACATATCAGATGATATCGTCAACCTCTTTCGTGAAAATGCAGGCAAGGACATCTCGTCTGCCTGGACTGCTTTGAACATGACTTTAGAGTCTCGTGTTCGTCAAGAGGTCTGTTTGAGAAACTTATTTTATGCAGGCGCATTGGATGAGCGAAACTCGGCCCGTTGTATCTTTTCCGAGTATCTTTTATTGATCGTCACCATCTTTCTTTGTTTGATCATCGTTTTCAAATTTTTGGCAGCCCTTCAATTTGGTTCGGCAGGACCTCCCGAAAACCACAACAAATTCGTCATTTGTCAAGTGCCTTGTTATACAGAAGGAGAAGAAGAGCTGAAAAAGACGATCAATTCATTGGCAGCTTTACAATACGATGATAAACGAAAACTTTTGTTTATTATTTGTGATGGTATGATTACAGGTGGTGGTAATGATCGCCCGACGCCACGTATCGCTCTCGACATCTTGGGTGCAGACCCATATATTGACCCAGAGCCGGTCTCGTTCTTTTCAGTGGGTGAAGGTCAAAAGCAGCACAATATGGCAAAGGTGTATTCTGGATTATACGAACATCGTGGACATGTGGTGCCTTATGTAGTTGTGGCTAAAGTAGGTAGACCGACCGAACGGCAAAAGCCTGGCAATCGTGGTAAAAGAGATTCGCAATTGATTCTGATGCGGTTCCTGAACAAAGTGCATTATGCTTCACCCATGACGCCTATGGAGCTTGATATTTATCATCATATCAAAAATGTTATTGGTGTCAACCCTGGTTTTTACGAGTATATATTGATGGTGGATGCTGATACGGAGGTGATGGCGGATGGTTTGAGCCGTCTTGTGTCTGCATTTGTAGATGATCCCAAGGCAATTGGTATGTGTGGTGAAACTAAGATTTCGAATGAAAAGGACAGTTGGGTGACGATGATTCAAGTATACGAGTATTTTATATCTCATTATATGATCAAGGCCTTTGAATCTCTCTTTGGTTCAGTGACATGTTTACCTGGTTGTTTCTGCATGTACCGTGTTCGTACGCCGACAAAAAACCAACCTCTTTTGATTTCTAACGATGTGATTGAAGACTACCAAATCACTCGAGTAGACACATTACACAAAAAGAATTTGCTCCATTTGGGTGAAGACAGATATTTGACCACGTTGATCCTAAAACATTTCCCCTCTTATCGAACCAAATTTGTGCCTGAATCTCAATGCGCTACTAATGCCCCTGATGAGTGGTCTGTTTTGCTCTCTCAACGTCGTAGATGGATTAATTCAACAATTCACAATCTGGGTGAGCTTATCTTTTTACCGCAACTTTGTGGTTTCTGTTGTTTCTCCATGCGCTTTGTGGTTATTATGGATCTGTTTAGTACGATGGTTCAGCCGGCCCTTGTAGGATATCTTGTTTATCTTATTTACAGTCTGGCGACAGTATCAAATGGTGTGCCAGTCATGACAATCATTACTCTCGGTGTGGTCTATGGTTTACAAGCCGTGATTTTCATTTGTCACAAAAAGTGGGAATATATTGTGTGGATGATTGTGTCGTTATTCGCTATTCCAGTTTTTTCGCTGTATATACCTATCTATTCTTATTGGCACTTTGATGATTTCTCGTGGGGTAATACACGTGTAGTATTGGGAGACAAGGGCAAAAAAGTAGCTGTAGGGGAAGAAGAGGGGCATTTTGATCCTAGTACGATTCCCACAATGACCTGGGAAAAATACGAAGAGGGGCTCTATGATCCAGCGACGGAGGTAGTGTCTATGAAGTCCGGTAGTCAGTACACACGAGGTACGAGAACGCCCAGATACAACCAGTATCCAACTCATAAATCGCCCTCTTCAGTTGTTTCGAGTCAATACAAATCACCATCTTCGGTTGTTTCAAGTCACTACAACCATCCTCAACACTCGTTAGCGAGTGGTATGTCATACCCTTCATCACCATTACAAAGATACGAATAATAATTTAATGTACTTTTATGAATTAAACATAAAATCCACTCTGTATTAATTAGACCTGTTATTGTTTGAAGAAGTTTATTGTTATTATTATTATTATTATTAATAGGAGTGTGTCCAATTAAGGGCAACAAAATTCATGCAAACTTGACGGTACCAAATAGCAAAGTGATGTCAGCTTAATTTTATAATTTGTAAAGAATGGAGATTATTTCGCGGCCAACAGTAAATCATTTTCAGCCTCTTCTTTTGTTAAACCAAGAGTCAATGAACTAATCGTAGAAGGTCTTTCGGGTGGGGTCCAATCTGACAGATGTTCATCCTCTGTGCTACCTAAAAAAGATGTAAGCCAAAGTTCGAACAATTGTGACATTACTAGAGTGATATTCTTGTTCTAATTTGTTTAGTTTTCTCTGTACATTTTCTATCATTGATCTTCGTAAAGCCAGTTTATCCCACTAAAGGAGGATTAAATAAAGCATTCGATTTGACAAAAAAAAAAAAAAAAAAATTAAAAAAAATTTAAATAAGCGGAATCTTTTTGAGATTTAAAAAGACTAAAGACCGTTCCCTCAGCCAAAGATCTTTTCGTTTTTGCAACCATTAACCTCTTGTTTCTTCTTTCTTGAATTTCAACAAGTGATGAATTATATTCGGTATGTGTTCCATCCTTGACAGCACTTTCAATTCGATCCAATTCATCCAATCTAGTCTTTTTAATATTCCGTAAACGTATCCAAGCCTTTTTTTTTTTCTTTACTTTTCTTTTATCTCACTCTCTCGTTTATCATCTTTTCTCGGTTCCTCCCTCTTTTTATCTCTGCTTATTGTCTTTCTCTTTCTTTTTTTTGAATTTGACAGATCGTTGGATTCTATCGATTGTGTTTCTTCTTCACTTGTTTCCATAGGTGAGGGAGAATTCTTCCTCTTTTTTGAGAGATTTTCAATGATATTTTCCGCTGACATTCTAAAAAAGACAAAAGGAAAAGAAAAGAAAATGAAATCTGGATTTTCGGTCAATTAAAAGTTTAAACTTGTATGACGTCGAAGCTTTAAATTTCCCTCTATATATTTCTCTCTCTCTTTCTTTCTTTTTTTTTTTTTTTTTCTTTGCATTTTTCTTCCTTTTTTTCAAAAACAAAAATGGCAACTAAAACTCTGGATCGTCTCGAAAGTCTTCGCGATCAAATGAAAAAGCATAAAGTGGATGTCTTGTAAAATGAATTTTTTTTTCTATGTGTTATCTCTACTCACTTACGTGTATATATATACAGCCTTATTCCTTCTGAAGATGCTCACCAGGTAAGAAAAAAATAGTAGTAGTATCAACTGATCTTGGTTAAATAGAGTGAGTATATCGCTGAATGTGATCAACGTCGTCATTGGATTAGTGGTTTCACTGGTTCTGCTGGTAAATAATAATAAAAAGAAAAGTTGCTTTTGTTTACAATTCTATGTTTAAAAAAAAAAGGATTTGCTATTGTTACATTATCCAATGCTTCTTTGTTTACGGATGGAAGATACTTTTTACAAGCATCTCAACAATTGGATGATAATTGGACTTTAATGAAACAAGGACTTCCAGGTGTACCTACTTGGCAAGAATATTTAGTTAAAGTAAGAATATAATAGAAAAAAAAAGTTGAGTATATTTTTTTAAAAAAAATCACGTATATTTTTATACATAGAACATTAGTGCTGGTTCGCGTATTGGTCTTGATCCTAAGCTTATTAATGCAGGTAAGTTGAATGTTTGACCCGCACGCGTGTGTAATAACCCCTTTGTTAGCGGATGCACACCAAATCTCTGCTCAACTCTTACCTCTCGGATCCTCTTTGGTTCCCATTCAAGAAAACTTGGTGGATGTAGCCTGGGGTAAAGAAAGACCCAAGGCACCCAAAGATAGCATTTTTGTGCAACCAATCGAGTACTCTGGTAATTCAAAAGGGTCAACTATTACCATTTATGGAACTGACTTTCTTTTAAAGGCAAATCTGTCCAAGACAAACTCAAGGAATTACGTGAGCATATCTTGGAAAAGAAGGCTTATGGTACTGTTGTCTCTGCTCTGGATGAGATTGCTTGGCTTTACAACTTAAGAGGCTCGGATATTGAATGCAATCCTGTATTCTTTTCTTATTCCGTCGTCACTGAGAACGAGGCCGTGTTGTATATCGACCTCGATAAGCTGACAGATTCAGTCAAGGCTCATCTCCAACAATCTCAAGTCACTGTGGTTTCTTACGATTCCTTTTTCGATAGTCTTTCGGAAACAAAATCAAAGTTAAGTGAAAAGAAACTTTTGGTGAATAATCGAACCAGCTTGGCTGTTGAAGTAGCTGTAGGCGAGGTAATATATATACCTTCAAAGAAAAATTTTTTATAGTTTCAAAAAAAAATAGGATAATGTCTTGGAAGAAAGATCATTCATTACTGATGCCAAGGCTATCAAGACAAAGGAAGAATTGGATGGTATGCGCGCCTGTCATATTCGTGACGGTGCCGCTCTGGTTCAATACTTTGCTTGGCTTGAACAAAAACTTCTTGCAGGTGAAAGCCTGGACGAAGTAGACAGTGCTGATCGTCTGGAACAATTCCGCGCTGCTCAAGAACATTATGTCGGCTTATCCTTTGCTACCATTTCTTCAACTGGATCCAACGGCGCTATCATTCACTACAAGCCCGAAAAGGGAAGCTGCAAAGTGATTGATCCACATGCCATCTATCTTTGTGACTCTGGAGGACAATACCTGGATGGCACCACGGATGTGACGCGAACCTTCCACTTTGGTACACCTACTGCTTACGAAAAGAGATGTTTCACGCGAGTCCTTCAGGGACACATTGCGATCGACCAAGCTGTTTTCCCTAAGGGCACCACAGGCTATCTTTTGGACCCCTTTGCACGTCAATATCTCTGGAAAGATGGTTTGAACTTCTTGCACGGCACTGGACACGGTGTAGGTTCATTCTTGAATGTACACGAGGGACCCCATGGTATTGGTATTCGTGTGGCTTATAATGATACACCTCTTGCTGCTGGTATGACAGTGACTGATGAACCTGGATACTATGAAGATGGGCAATTTGGTATTCGTATTGAAAATGTCATTATTGTCAAGGAAGCCGATACACCCAACAATTTCGGCGGTCGCGGTTATTTAGGTTTTGAGCATGTCACTATTGCTCCTATCGGTCTTAACTTGATCGACGTTGATTTGTTATCTCCCTCTGAAAAGAAATGGGTGAACGATTACCACCAAGAATGCCTGACCAAGTTGGGTCCTGTGATTGCTCATGATGAACTCGCCACTGCTTGGTTAAAAAAGGAAACCGCTGCTATTTAATAAACTGGATAAATCGGCGCCGGCGTTTCACCGCCCCTCCTTTTTTTTTATCCGAACGGAACAAAAAAATATTTCTTAATAAGCCAAGAGGAAAGATGTTTTGAAATGTAAATAGGATAAAGCCTATCATTAGCCTTTATTAAGCTTAAAATAAGTATGATAGATCTTTAGCCTCATTATAATAACCGCCAAGGTCGAAAGCCATGACTGAAGAAAAAAAAATAAGACGGCAGTTTTGTTCCTTTATTTTAATTGAAGAAAGAAAAATAGATGTTAAATTTCTCTTTCTTTTCTTGCACTAAAGAAAAACCCTTAAATTAATTCATTTACAGGGAGTTAATTTATACTTCTTTGATTTCTTGCATAAAGTAATAACAACAGTGAATTTCTTAACAAAAAGAGGCCCAAGCGTAAAAATGCGTTTCCAAAAAAGGTCGGAAATTCAACCTTTTTTTCCCGAATGTATGCAAATTTATCCGGTACTATTAAATTCTGGATTTATTTTTTTTAAAATTTTATGGCAATGAGCATGTAGCAACGAAGTGTGCACTGTTGCCCGAGCCAGTTATGAATGTAATAGAATAAAAAGCCTTCTTAGGGGGCAAGAAGGGAAAAAAGAAAAGGAAAAGGAAAAGGAAAAGGAAAAGAGCAAATTATTTGCAATATGAATAAATACAAGAGGAGGAAGAAAAAAAAAGTAAATAGAGATAAAAATTTAATACAAACCAGATCAAGTACCAGAAAGACTCATACTATTACTTGGGTAACCTTCCACAACTGTACGAATTTTTTTTTCGGTGTACGAAATTTTTTCCTAAAGTGTACGAAAAGTTTGTGAAAAAGGTATAAATATTTTTTTTTTTTTGACTTTTTTCTTTCACTCTTATTATTTTAAAATGGATGTCATGAACCAACAGCTTGATTTGTTTGGATTTAATGATACAAAGAACAAGAATCAGAAAGATATTGATATTGATAATTCAGTTTATCAGTTACTCACCATGTACCTCACCTCAGACAATTTGGACCTTCCACAACCTAAAGGACGTCATGAACCCACAGTACCCTATGTTGTACAAACTCGGCACTGGCTTGGTGAAGGTCCTTTGGATATTGTGAGTCAAAACACATTGCAGAACTCTAGAAAACCGTTGGTTAAAATGGAGCCCGTAAAAGTCACCAAGACACGCCGTTCAAAGTCTGTATCTTTCAATGAAACGGTGACCGTCATCCAAGAGATTCCAAAAGAAGAAGAAGAACACTTTTTTGATGCTTTGGAAGCCATTACAGTCTAATCATACATACACATACTACCAAATTCATACTTGTACGTACATCTACATACTCTCCACTTTCGTAAATAGCATTTGTCTATATAAAAAGATTCAATAAAGAAAAACTGATTTCATTCACTCTTATTTTCTAATGACGTTCATGTGTAACTTGTTCATTAACTAATCCTTTAATGGTATGACAAAGAAAAGATGAGTATTTATGCAGCTCTTTGCTGCTTTCTTTATTTTTCAAGAGATAAGCAGAATAATTCATGTGAAACAAAGGATGTCTTTTGCTTTTGTAACCATTGGTCTGCCATTAGAAAACCTTTCATTTTGTCTGAAATTAATCTCAACTCTTCATTTTCCTTGTGTAATTCTTCAAGTTGTGCTTTAAGTAGCTCGTTTCTAGCTGTGATCTCTTGTATCGTATTTTTCATTCCGTGATATTCCATATTCTTCTTGGTGCGATATTTTGCAGACGCAGCCTTGTTGCGTTCTCTCCTGTCAGAAAGTGACGATTCATGACTAAAAGGTGAATGTGGTGATGTAACTGAACAACAGTTTTTGTTAGCACAAGTAATAGAAGAAATAGACATTGTTTGCATCTTTTTCATAGAATTCGTTTCAATAAAAAAAAAAAGGAAAAAAAAAGGGAAAAAAAGTGAAAAAAAAAAGAAAAAAAAAATTGTTTCAGACAGGTTACTTGATATAGTCATATTAAGACAGATGTCTATTGTGTATGTGTAGCACTATTTCCTTTATTTGAATTTCAACAAGCCATTTAAAGTGTTGTTGTTATTTGTTGGAATCAACTTTAATATACGTGACATGACGTTAAACACTTCAACGTTTGGAAATGGTTCTATTTTCTTGTTCTTTGGAAAATCAGGACCTCTTGCTACAAATATCGCTCTTGATTCTCGTGCAAAGTTATCGTACCCATGTGTTCCTCTTGGCGAAAATGGCTGATTTGAATTAGGATCATATTCTTGATGTGTGACCAAACTCCAGCCTTGATCCGGCAAGACAAGAAGAGGCGGTATTCTTCTATTTTCATGAAAACGGAATCGTCTGGGCATCATTCCCTTTTTATACACTTGAAAATACGGTGAGTTTTTCTGTAATCTTTTGAATGCCTTGTACAATACATTTACAGAATCTTCTTGATTCAGCCCTGGTCTTACACGAATACCCAAAAAAGGCGACATCTCTACCTGACCAATCATTGATAGTTCTTCTGGTGTCAACCCATCGTCGTAAAATACCAAACGTTTCTTGCTAGTGGCTGACATGCCATGATCACTCACCACAATCACGTTGATGATCTCTGTCAGGTTCCTTGACCTTATTCCTTCTAATAACTTTCCAATGCTTCCATCAGCCGAACGCAATTGGTCCATTGTCTATATCTCTTTTAGCAAGATTCTTTGTATTTTTTTTTACCTCATTTGCATAAGGACCATAGCGATGGCCGGCTTTGTCCACCTCAGGCACATACAATCCAATCAACTGGGGTCTTTCATTCATAGGCAAGTCAAACCAATCCAATACTTGATTTACTTTTTGATCCATAGTAACAAAATCATCATAAGCAACCGAATAACTAGGACGCACAGCAAAATTTACACTCGATCCAGGCCACATGATAACACCCGTCTTAACCTTTTGTTTCTCTGCTGTCATCCAAATCTAATTTGATGAGTCTAAGCTCATTTGCTTGTCACTTACAGGTTCACCACTCCACCATTTAGAGTCCAAACTTCCTTCAGACTTGTAATTGAACGTGTCATTCAAGACAGAGTCATAAAAAATGTTGCTGATAATACCGTGTGTATCCGGATAAAGACCGGTTACCAATGTCCAATGGTTAGGAAAAGTAGTAGTCTAAATACAATATGAATTGGGAATTCTTTATGCCTATTCTTTACCGGAAATGAAGGCAGCATATAATCTGCTCTAGATCCCTCTTTTGCTAAATTAAATTGTTTGAGTATAAAAAAGGATAACCAATGTGTTTACCCATTTGGCTCAACATAGGTGTGACAGATAAATCAAGGTCTTGATTGACCACACCATCCAGAGAGATGAACACCACGGTAGGTGCAAATATATGAGATCCGTTATGATAAATGTGAGTGGAAGCCGCTTGGGATACATTGGAAACACTATAGACCATCAAACTCAATGTCAATAAACCAGCCAGACCTGTCCATAACGCGAATAATGGATGCACATATCCTTCCTGTAATATAATTAGTCTTTTTGTCTGTTTTCTTTTTTTTTTTTTTTTACATCTTCTGATTCAAGTAATCCTATGGATTGGTATTGTGTATGAGGTTCACTTAAGGTCATTAAAGAAGAGAAAGGAAAAGAAAAGGTGATAAATGCAAGAGTGCAGTTTTTTTTTTTATGAAATTTTGATCATTGTTATGGGGATATTAAACTTTATAATGAAACCATAGTATATGTGGATTTCTCCTTCCAACAATAAGTTTTTTAGAGGTGATCGATTGCAATGAACAGTTATTCTATCTTACGATTTGTTTCTATAAAATACTACAAGGCTAAGTATTTACTACAATTTTTAATACGTACCTTCAAAATGATATTTCACTGTTAAAAACACACAAACTTCATACGATCTGCCAAGAACTGTACTTCCACCACATTCCACCACCTTGCAGTATCATGCATATTTTGTGTTGTTAATAATATATTTGATTGAATAGAGAAGAAGAGAAAGAAAGAAAAAAGAGTGAATCCTGACCTATTATTTTTCAACTTGCATATTTAGGGCCAAGTCTACCGAAACTAAGCACATAACCCAATGAAAACCCCCATCTTGAAGTGTGCAAAAAAAAAAAAAGGAAAAATAAATTCGGCACAACAGCAAATCTTATAGTCGAGTTGCGGGATTTTTATATTCAAGCTATGAATAATAAAGATGAATTAACGTTACTGTTGATGTACATTTGTGTGTATGTAATTTAATGAAAGGTATAAGGACACACAAAACTATTATTTTTTTTCGCCTGGAGGATAAACTTGTCTGATGTTAAGATTGATACGACTTGTACTCATAAAATCACCAAATAGCTTATAGTCAGGATCTTCTTCATTCGACAGATACTCAGGCAAAGAATTTTCTATAATCAATGGAACACCTACAAAAAGAAAAAAAAAAAATGAGTCAAGAATATATACCCGAATGCTATTTACCATGGAATGCTTTTCTACAAGGCCCAGTCATCACGATAATATCCCCACTTCTTAACAATAAAGGTGTAGGAACAGTCTCTCTCGTCGCTCCACCAATTAGATATATGCAAGAATGTCCAAGACTCAATGAGACCAAAGGTGCCTCCATATTCAACTCACTTCGATCCACATGACCCATCAGTGTATCTCTGTACTGATAATAATTAATCACTCCTGCCTCAGCAACGAAATCGTCCCCCTTGTACTCATTCTTCCAAGCTTCCTTGCCATCATCATATCCCACGTTCTCAATAGCATATACCACCGCCTTTGTGAATTCGGCTACATCTTCCGGAAAAGGATAGCGACGATCGAGATGATAAGTCTTGGTCGGCCAATGGTATTGATAACCCAAGGTCACCCATCGCAACTTTCGAACGAGTTCAGAAGGTGGCAAGAGCGGTACGGTTGAGGCTGGAGCTGGATCCGGTTTGGGCTCATCGATCACTGGCTTGAAATCATCCGAACAGGCCGTAAGCTCTCTACGACAGACCACCACCGTTTCGGGTTCAGAATCACTCTCGCTTTCTTCCACGGGGGCCTTTTTTGGGATATAAAATTCCGGATCTCTTGCCGTCAGTTTCCCGCTTGTCTCTCTTTCATAAAGTGGCCAAAGACCCCCGTCGGGCATATTATAGTGTGTATCGAGATTGGAGGTGTTGGGTGGTCGAGGATAGAGTGAAAGACATTGTTTGATCAAGTGAATTTGTGCTTGTGGTGTGAATGCGTTGGGGATGACAATCAGCCCAGGCACGTTCTTGAGCAAGTAGGCGTCCTCACAAGGTCGGTCACCAAATAAACTGGAAAGTTGTGAGAGATCTTGGGTGAGCTTGACAGGTACAAGTTCATTTAATATTTCTGGGTTATGTTTTCCTGGAAGGTCACCGAGATCAATGACCTGGCTGTAGTCCGGAGGCGGTACCCGGGACTTGAAGTTTCTTTCACAGTATCGAAACGGTGCTTGGTTGACATAACTGCTGGCGTTTTTCTTTTTGCTCTCTACTTCTTGTCGTTCTCGTTCCCAAATCTTTTGTTGTCTTTTAGACTTGAATTGGGGTGTTGACATTGTATTAAAGAAGAGTGAAAGAATAAGCCACTGCTATTTTTTTTAAATTTTTAATCTCTTTTTTTATTTTTTATTATTATTCTTAGTTGGGTGGTGTAATAGAAGGAAAATCATAGCTATAAAAGTACATTTTGAGAATCAAGGTAAACACGGTATGGGCAAATAAGATAGCTAATAGAATAATACGTGAGGTCTTTGCGTCTGTTCTTGAAATAACAATATAGAGATTTTTCACTAAAAAGTATAAAGTGACAACATAGGCAACACCCACAAAGGTCCATCTAGCATAATCATAAGGTATGATACAGAGCAACTAGGCAAATAAGTATACATTTAAACACATAAAAGAAACTTACCGAGACGGGTATCCAAATGGTCAGACCGTATCCATAATAATTGATGATCTCTAATAAACTAGGTTGACAACCAAAATATTTTGTTGAAGCCCAGACAAGAGTAGGGCATAGGAATGCATAAGTATAAACATCCACCACTGCAAAACTCAAGAGAGTGAAATCATACACGTATGATGTATCGGCAATGTAAGCTGCCAAGGATCCAGCCAGAGAAGAACAGACAAAGAGCGAGAACACGACTGAGGTGGCGACCCAAAAGGGACCATAGAGATCGGGCTGGTTTTGAAGCGTATCTGCTGCAAAATCACCCACAGGATACACACTCTTTAGGCATCGTTCGATTACTTGGGTCGTATCCACGTCGAAAAAGGTGGCGTAATACTCAACAGACCAAATGGGTTTTCCCATTCTATTGTTGTCGTTATTGGACGTCGTGTTTGTCTCTGGTAATAAAGGTGGTGGAGGCGGTGCCTGAGCTATTAAAGTATCTGTCAACATCTCGCTCTCTCCTCTTTTTTTAGTGAGGCTTACACTTATTTAATCCTGTGCTTGAAGAAAAGTCTATGAAGGGCAGTTAGTTACATATGACTGGACTTAATATACCTTGAAATTCTAAACCATCACTTTCAATGGTTGCAGGCTACTTTATGTTATATATCTCTTTACAAATATTCCAAGTTGTATTTTTTTTTTTTTTTTACCTGCGTGTAAGCATCCTCTTCCATGTCGACAATGACATTATATTTATTGGACATTTTATATTTTTATTTTTTTGAAAGCCAAGAGAAAGGGGGAGTAAAAAAAAAAATAGTGCGCGGGAGGTCAATAAATCATCTTTATCACATGACGTCCTGCAAAACCCAATTTTTTTTCAGGATATATAGTTGATGATCATGTTTCTTTTTTATTTGTATCTACCAACCACATTATTGCCGTCTACACGTTATAATTTTTTTTTTTTTTTTGATTCTTTGAGTCAGTAGTTCTTGTAAACGAGATTGATTTTATAAAGTAAAAAACTAAAAAAAAAAAAAAACTATTTGCATACAACCAAAACCCTCGAGGTTACTAGCTCACGTAGAAGGCTGTAGAATGTACCGTTACCACTATCTCGAAAAGCTATCGACAAAGAAAAATCCCATGAAAAAATTACTCAGAGCAGCAGATGATAGGTGGCTGTATATGTAGAACCAAGCAACATATCTACGTTTCATATAAAATGGAGAAATCAAGGTAATGATAAACGAGTGTATGATCCAAGGCATGTAACTTCCAGACAAGATATAAAAAACCATCAGGGATTTATGGTGGTTTCTTTAATTTTTTAAGCTCTAAAACCGAGAGCCACCTCAATCCAAAAATCGATCAGCACATATGCCAAATTCAATAAATTAGAAAGAAGACATTAACAATTTGAGATACCCCAGTAAAGCAAAAAGCTTTTGCATGAAAATTTTAGAAAATGCTGGGTCAAAGCTAATCGATTGTATTCAGAACAAAGACTATCAGACTGCTTATAGATGTAGATAAACTTCATTTGCAAGAGTAACTATGTATTTAAGAACTCGTATATTCTTTTATTTCAACATTACACTACACTTAGTCTTTTGTATTATTACATAGTTAATCTAACCAGTACCGCAAAAAATAATAGAACTCATGTTGTCTTTGGTGCAAAACTTGAAGCTGAAATAGAAAAATTCAAAACAATTTATAAGCTCGAAAAAAATTTCGCGAAACTAACAAAGGAATTACTAGGATTAATTGTAAGGCTTGTTTTTTTTATAAGCGCGAGCGAACTAAACATAGGCTATAGAAACCAAGCAGCACTTCTCCTCGTTCTGATGATGGTCTGCAAGAAAGATTAAAATCTGCGAAAGTAAGTATTACTACAATTGCCGATGAAGAAATAGGAAATAATATGAAAGCAGTCATTAAAACTTGCAAAGTATAGTAAGTACCATACTTTGCTACAAGCTTTGATCAATTTTTAGCATAAATTACAGTGTTAAATTAGAAAAAGAAAAGATTAGATTATATGTATCAGGGACGAATGAAGCAGCTTATTTAATGTGTTGCTTAAGGCCTGTGCTATTAGAAGTACTTACACCTTGTAGTTTCTTGAAATTTTTATGGTAAGTGATGTAAAAAATGTTTAGACGTATGTCTACAGCAATATGAAACTTTTTTATTGGGTGTGAAGCATCATTAAACTGTAAAAAAGTCAAGAGAATGAGGTTTTATTACTTTCGGACGGCAAGTCAACTTCTACAACAAAAGTTGATGGTATTATCGTCGATGAAGAATTTGATCTAGAAGTTGCCATAATTGAAGTATCTGGACCAAACTGGAAGGTAAACATAACCCATTTTTTTGGAGACAGAAAAAAAAAAAAAAAAAGTAGCCAAAATATGAAGTCTATGTATGAAACTATTATTAACGTTAAAGATAATTCGTCCATTGTTTCCAAAAGGGAATTAAAAGTTTATGGTTTCCATGTCTATTGTAAGTCTTTATTTCATCCTTCTATAATATTTCAGTTGCTCAAAAAAAATTTTAGTATTCATTTTTTTTATGGCTGTTACAAGAGAGGATGAAAATGAGTACGGTATCTGCGTCGGCCAAGAATTCAAGATGTTTCAAGACCCACATCCGACGGGTTACCAAAGACTGTGCAAGTCCAGGGTCTCCGTGTGTCTGATACACAAAATATGAGACCGTGTGCACATTGTACCAGACTTCGCTTCTGAAGATAAAAAGCATTATTTACTTAACCATGACATAAGTCGGTAATGTTGGTCTAGTGTTGAGCCAGTGTTGCCAATTTTAGATGAAATCTTAGATTGGAGTTATGAGCATGAAGAGGATGAAGAGGATATAGATTGTGAACCTAACACCAGACGAAGAATCTATTGACAATGTCCAACAAGAGATTGTAGTCACCAATGAGTAAAACAAGGAGAAAACTGACCAGTTTTCTGACTACATTTAAAGGTGGATTTTTGTATCCAATTTTTACTATTATTATAATTGAGCAAGTCTTGTTTTGCCTAATTTCTCTATATCTTTCTAGATTTTTTTCAATATGCTTAGAAGTCTAGTTTTTTGTATCTGTCTAGATTTTTTTTCATCTGTCTAAAATTTTAATTTCCGCCTAGGCTATTTTCATATTGGAAAGGTTTAAACGACCAAGTTGAAAAACTCTAGGCAATTGGCCTTTTGGGATGCGTCACATGCCCTAAAGTTCCAAGACTTTACTTAAATTGAATCTGTCAGTTGCATCCTTGAAAAAGAATGCAAACAATGTTGGCGACATATTGACACATAGTTCGATTTATCTATATGCATTTGTGTACTAGTATTGGTATCCTTGCCTGTATATAAATCAACTTTGTAGTAGGACGATTGTTATTGTCGTAATTTTCGTCAACTATAATATTTAAACAATGTGCAACTTTGCTGGCAATTTTGAGGATAAAAGACCGTGCACAAACAGAGGAATACAATTTACTTCCGAATGCGCCTCTAAAACAGGCTTCATATCCCAATCTTATAAATATACATATATATATATATGTATGTATGTATGTATGTATGTATGTATGTATGTACGACAACAATTGCATTAATCATACAGCATTCATCCTCCAAAAGGGCCAATCGTTCGTTTTTTTTTTTTTTTTTTTTTTTTTTAAGGCGTGAGGAAATTTAAAGATTGAAGGTATCATGACGATATTTGATATTAAGAAATTACCTAATTCAAGCAATAATGACAAGAGTAACGAAATAGCCGTGATAATATACTATATGAAGCAGTTTGATTATAAAACATCTTTTTTAAATATTCCTTCTATTGTATACATGTATCCACTCACCCTTCAAAATGTTCATGTATGAAGATACTTTTTTTTCTCATGTTTGCATAGATAAAACATCACTGTCGATGTCTTGTAAATATTTATCAAATGCTTATAGATCAATATGTTTGAATTCTGTTTCACAATATTCGTATCATCAGATATGGAACTTTACTTGTTTTAGATAATTTAACTAAAAATAATCATTTATTATAATAACATCATTGTTACATTTCCTTTTTTTTTTTTTTTTTTTTTTTTTTTTTTTTTTTTTTTTTTTTTTTTGCTCATGTGTGCTTCATATTATCGTCATTATTTATATACACATATAAAGCCTGCTACTTTTTTTTTCTTATCCTTTTTTATTAAATAATGTTATCATTAAAAAAACAAATGGACTGTCAATGTAAAAGACTCGCAGAAACACTTTCTAATAGATCTATCCATTCCAAAGCATTTGATCCCAGCCTAAACAATGCAGCTTATGTGATGCACGAAAGAGGCGTAAATGTGATTCACGATCCTCTCTTATCCAAGGGCACCGGATTTACTTTGGATGAAAGAGAACGCCTGGGTATCAGAGGACTGGTTCCCCCAAGATGCCAAGAGATGGATAAACAATTGATACGCGTCAAAAGAAATCTGGATGCTTGTGCAACTCCTTTGGCGAAATATGTCTTTTTGACTTCACTTCATGATAGAAATGAAACACTTTATTACAAGATATTGATGAAGCATATGGGTGAATTGGCCAAGATTGTATATACTCCAACAGGTATATAAAAAGATTTTTTTTTTAAAAAAAAAAATCCTTTTTATACTTAATTGTTATAGTGGGTGAGGCAAGTCAAGTCTCTCAAGCAATTTATCGTAGACCTCGAGGAATGTATTTTGCTACAGAAGATAGAGGTCGTATGGCTGCTATGGTTTATAATTGGCCTCAAGATGAAGTTGACGTCATTGTTGTTACTGATGGATCAAGAATATTGGGCTTGGGTGATTTAGGAGCTAACGGAATGCATATACCCATTGGGAAACTTAGTTTGGTATACAAACAAATATACGATAAACGCCTTTTGCTTACCATTTTTTTTTTTTTTTTTTTTTTTTTTAGTATGTTGCTGCTGGTGGTATCAAACCTAGATCTGTATTGCCTGTTGTACTTGATGTGGGCACAAACAACAAAGAATTGCTAGAGGATCCTCTTTATCTTGGTATGCCTCATCCAAGAATTGATGGTCAAGAATATTATGATTTTGTAGATGAATGGGTGACAGCCGTTAGAAGTAGATGGCCAGGTGTACTTATTCAATTTGAGGATTTTAAAAATCCTCACGCTTATCAGCTCTTGGCCAAATGTAATACATTACGCATAGATATATCCATTTGAGACTAAAGCCTGTGTTAAATAGATCGAAACAAGATACGTTGTTTTAATGATGATATCCAGAGTACTTCGTCCATCACTTTAGCAGGTATTCTTGCTTCATTAAAATCAAGAGGCAAGACACAAGATGATTTGGTCCATGAAAAGATTGTTTGTGTGGGCGCAGGATCTGCAGGTGTAGGTGTCTGTGAAGGTATAGTGGATGCCATGCAAGAATCAGGTCAAATCAAGAGTCGCGAAGAAGGCTATTCAAAAATCTATATGCTTGATCAGTACGGTTTGCTCGGAAGCCCTGATATAAAGGAAGACAGAAAGACGACCAGAAAGAGAGATTATGAGTTGGATGATCAGCAAAGACATTACGCCAAGCAAGATGTTGCGGATGAATCCGGCTTAGAAGACGTGATTAGACATGTCAAGCCTTCTGTTATCTTGGGTCTGAGTGGTGCTCATGGTGTGTTTACCGAAAAGGCTATAAGAGAAATGGCGCGCCATCAAGAAAAGCCAGTGATCTTCCCGTTAAGTAACCCAGATAGCCATGCTGAATGTACGGCTGAAGAAGCCTTTCGATGGACAGACGGACGGGCTATCTTTGCTTCTGGTACTGCTTTTGATCAAGTCAAATTGGAAAATGGCAAGATAGGAAAGACGAATCTGTGTAATAATGCCTATAGTTTCCCGGGTATCGGTCTTGGTGTCACTGTCTCAAAAGCCTCTCGAGTGACAAACAGGATGTTTTTGGAGACTGCACGTACAATAGCGGAAATGGCAACTCCCGAACAATTGAAACAAGGACAATTGTTTCCTCCTGTTGATAAGCTAAGAGAGATTGCCCTTCATGTGGGAACAAGAGTTTGCGAGATTGCCTATGAAGACGGAGTGGCCACAAATCCATTGGGCGAAGGAGAGATATTAAGTGATTTGGTTCAAAGATCAGCTTATGAACCAGAGTACACGCCCTTGGTTTATCAGCCAAAACATTAAATAAATAAAAAAGGAGGGCGATCACTCTCTTTTCAGTTCTATATTGACAGTTCACTTCAAATAGCTTTACTCATGATATTCTTATAGCGTCTTAGTCTTATTCGTTTAAATAAAATAATTATTGTGAAACAAAAAAAAAAAATTCTCTTTATTAAACAACATTAAATTCAATCAAGGGAACAGGAGTAGGATTCAATTCCACACTGTTTTTATATTCCACAACATTAGTAATAATTTTGTTTCCCTCGGGGAGTTGAGTGTGATCTCTTTCCTGCACTTGTTCAACGTCAGAAGTCTTGTCATTCATGGATAATCTACGAGCTGTCTTTTGGTTATCAACATTCACTAAAGAACCATCCACCGATTCAGTTTCGCGCATGGTCAAGACCAATTTAGCCATCAAAGCCTCGATTTCGCTCTCCTCTGCCTTGTTTTCATCCGTCAACAGTTCACGTAAATTAGCTTCAATGCTCGAATCACCCGCATCACCCTTTTCCACAGCCGAACGGACATCTTCAATACTAAGACGCGTCACTCCCTGAGAGACCAAACAGGTATGAAGAGATTCGATATTCACCTTGAATTTCTGAACTGGTGGTGTCTTCTTTTGCGACTGAATATGCACCGAAAGTTTACGGAAGCTGGGCGAGCGAGGATTTACATGTTCTGTCATGAACTGCAGCAAGTCTTCCTTGGTGATCCGCTTGAGCTCCTGAATGTCCGTATCTACTTGATCAAACTCATAAAATCCAGAATGAATATGGCCCCAGTACTTGCCGCCTTCTTGACTCAAGTTCTTATCCTTCTCGAGCTTTTTGCTAATCACAGATTGTACCTGAGCATTGTATTCTTCCGTCGTCATCTTGTTGACCAATACAATGAGCTTTTCCAAAAATTCCTCGATTCGGTTCTCGAGGTAGATTGTGTCGCGTTCACTCTGCAGAATGAATCGGAGACCCATGGATCCTACCTGTTTGCGAACACCGCTAAAGACCAGGTAGCCGAGTTGTTCCTTGGTACGTAATTGATCAAAACAGGGTTCTTGGGCAATTTGTGCCAACAGGGTCAGTTTGGCGCGAAGAAGGGTCTGGGTCACATGGCCGACCTGGATCACATATTCGATACCCGAGTTCACATTGTTGGGATCTTCTACATTGCGACAATAGACAGTCTTAGAGCCCAGGGGAAGGACAAGACTGTGGTTTCCCTTGAACTGGCTGGCTGCCAGAGGTTTGGGATCCAAAATCTGGATGGCATCCTGAAGCATCTTTTGGGCGTCTTGTTTAAAGATGTTGCCGTGCACAAGTGATTCAATGTGCAAGTGAGAGAGAATGGTGGGATAAAAGGTTTGGATATCCTCGGCCTGGATTGCCTCAAGTTCGCTCAACTTTTCAGCATTGGTCCACATGGTGTCCTGGGTGAGATAAGATTGGTAGTAGAGTGCGTGTTGGTAAGGTGGTTCGAGAGCAAAGTTTTTGTATAATCGACGTAATTGTTCCTTGATCAACTTGAAACGCTCGACATCTACTTGGAAATGACGCATCTTTTGAACAACTTTTTCAAGCAAAACGGGGAGTTTGTCATTGTAACCACTGAGTGCAAGCTATATATAAAGAATATGAGTCATTCTATATTTTATTTGGTTATCTTATTTTTTTTTTTTCTTTTTTTTACCAGCATGCCTTCCAATTGATTTTCAACATTGTAACATAATCCGGCTACTTCAGCGTCATAAGCATACTCATTTAAAGAATCCTTGAGTAAATCGGCATACAAACGTGCCTTAACACAACTTGCAGGCGAAGCATAAGCCAGAGGAGACCGAAGCAAGATCCAGACATTGGCTCTAGGCACCCAAAAGGTGTCATCCTTCTTGTGCCATAAACGAAGTAAAGGCGAATTCTCAATCAGATCCGGTCTCTTGGCTGGGTTGCTCTCTTCCTTTTTGTGAGTTTCAAAATCGGTTGGAATAAATGCGTTTTCTCCGGGCAAGACCAAGGAGTCATCTGCCTTGAGGTTTCTTAACGCGTCGTTCAAAGAGGAATCAAAGTCGAGAACTGTATATTCAGATTCATACCAACGTTCCTTGGAGGTGAATTGGATACCGTCAGGAGGTGTCTGACAGGCCAACATGAAACGGAAATTGTCAGGTCGAAGCCAGTTCAAGTTTTCCTTGATGAGTTCCTCATCATAGTGACGGATCAGACTAGGACCGCTCAGGATGTATTGAGAGGGATACCCGTGTTGCATCAAACCGGCCAGACGGGATGTGTATTGAGAAGGTGGGTACTTTTCTTTAAAACGAAAAGCTAAAGAAGCCAAGGATTGAACCTCTTCAAAGATACGCTTTTGTACACCTTCGTTCTTTAAAAGATCAATATACTTGAAGACGGCAAAGATAACATCTCGGTAACGACCTTATAAGGAACGTGTTAGCTCCACTATTTCACTCAGTGCTGTTTACTTACTTAATCCTTCTTCAGTTAAATCTACACTGATTCTCATGAATTCAAACCCGATGCCACCATGAATAGTGCCCACCTGGAGATAATTTGCCCAACCATTCTTTTTCAAGAGGGACAAGATAGATCCACGACCTTCATGTCCAATCAGATGAGATAAATATCGACCAGGTTGAACACCGTACAAGGGACGCTGATCTGGGAAAGGAAAAGTCATTTCCAATGTACGTACATCTTTAACAGGTTTAACAAAGATTTGTTTCTAAATTGATTTTGTGTTAAATATATATATATATATATTGTACTTGTTCTTTACCATCAATTCATTCTTTGTCAATGGGTGACCAGGGAAACTGGGAGGTTCGATATTTTTGTTACGAACATTGTTAAACTTATCCACAGCCCATTCTGTTAACTCATCCAATGATTCTATTATACTATATCAGCAAAAAAAAAAAAAAAAAAAAAAAAAAAAAAAAATGGTTTTGATATATGAAAAAAAGTTTACCTCTGCCGAGAATACAGAGTTTCATGATATTTGCAGAATAATAAGAATCATGAAATTTCAATAATTCTTGACGTATGTCTTGACCATTCCTCTTTGGGTTTTCAAATAAAGTCTCCATATTTCCAGTACCAAAATGACAATAAGGATGGTTTGGGTTACAAAGTGATTTTTCAAGTTGAAACATACGCCAACTATCCTGTTGTCTATTCTTTTTATGCTCTAAACACTTGTCAACATCCGTTTTTTTTTTTTTTTTTTTTTGGGTTACCTGAATCCACAGCCTTTAATTCTCTCTCAGTACAACCGTCAGAAAACAAAGGACTAATAAAGAACTGTGCAAAACGATCCAAAGCACCTTCAAGATATTCTTGACCAACTTCAAAATAATAATTTGTATCTTCAACTCCTGTAAATGCATTTGAAAATCCAGAGTGTTCTGACAAGTATTGATTATAATCGTTTTCTTTAGGATATTTTTCTGTTCCCATAAATAACAAATGTTCACAAAAATGAGCTAAACCTTGCAACGTAGTCTAATCATATTGAGTTTCTTCCTTTTTTTTTTGAGTTGATTTCTTACGGGATCACTGATATGGCCCACATGAACATCTAAAGCAGCACTTGCTTTATCTGTATCCTTGTCATGAACCAACAATACTTGAAGGTCATTCGAAGCAAGTTTGATGAGACGATAATCACGATTGTCATTGTCCGACTTTTCTAAAGCTTTTTTATAAAGCCAATAGTTTCCATTGAGCTCCCAGTCTGAGCTAGATGAGGATACTTGTTTGGCTGAAATCATTGTACAAGTAGATCGATGTAAAAAACTCGGTGTATTTTTATGCAGTGAAAGACGTCTATATTTCAAAAGAAAAAAAAAAAAAAGTTTAGGAAAAAAAAAAAAAAAAAAAAAAAAAAACAGAAAGGGTTGATGACGTGTATAATATATAATCAATCCCTCCCTTTCTCTGTTTATGAACGTTTTCCTATTTTTAGGCATGCTAGTTAAATAATGATCATTTTAGTGTGTATATTAAAAAAATTGGCATGAATTTTCATAAGATCATGTGATGTAAAGCATGTACACTACAAGAGACAATTCGACTAAAAAAGGAAATTCACGAATATTTTAAATTCAGCAAGAGAAAAAAAATTAGTTACAAGAATATGATGATTAAAAATTGACTTGCGTTTAATTTGAATGAGCAAGAGATGAGAGCAAGAAAGAAAGAACAAGAGAGAAAGAAATGTTGGTAAATACTTTTCAAGTAATGTATTTGAACCTACCGAGTGCACTTTTGTTTGTTCAGCGATAACTGAACTGGATAATTTTATTGTTGTCTTGGACGAACCCGACGTTCTGTCGGTTGCTGCTGTCTTTCACGTCTTGTGCCAGTTCCAGTCCCAGGAGCATCTCGATTGAACCTATTTGGGACATCACTTTCAGCTCGGAAAGACCTGATAATATGTAACATATTGAGACAAGCAGCCAAATCTCTATTCCACAGACGAGGGCCAAAGGTTCTTGCTGTTCTTGTACAATTTCACAACAAGGTATACTAATATGTTTTTACCAATCACAATCCTAACGCTCTTACAGTGCAGATCAAGTGATCAAGGAGCAATGATCTTGGTTATACAGGTAAGCGATTCAAATCAATGTTTTTCCAATGTTCCTTTTTTTTTTTTTAATCTAGCATCATATGTTCATCGTAAGGTAAATATTATTGGTATTTATGTTCAAGTTTCTCACACTTTTCGTAGATAAATGTTCTCAAAAAAGCTAATAATCAAGGCCTTGTTTGAATAGGCAAGTTCTCTTTAATACTATTCTAAACAGCTTAACTAATTCATGTTTAATAGTGTATTACATCCTATTCAAATACTGCCGTGCAATGCATGATTGACAGCTGAAGTATTCCCACACTATTTTTATTGAACCAATGGTTTTTTTTTTGTAGAAAAATAAAGCATTCATTAAAACATAAATCAATCATTTTATTTGCATATTTTTTATGAAAATCGGGTTTCAGGAAGCAATCGAAAACGCCACAATGTGCCCAGAACCGCATATGGACAAAAAATTGGATTGTTACACAAAATCCCAAAAAATTGTCAAAACCCTATAAGGAAAGTTTTTGGCTTTGGTGGCTTGTTAAAACGGGATTTAAATATCATGACGAAAACGGCCATTTCGTCTCTGGTCGTGTATAAATAGTCTGTCATAAACTATAAAGAAAATGATGTTCAAGGAAATTGTTCTACTTTAGCAGTGTTTGAAGAGCGAATTTTTATCTTTTTTTTTTCTATTTAATACAAATTAAATCTGCCAACTGTTTTCTTATAGCCGAGCATTGTTTGGAAGATAAATTATAAAGTATTTACTGTTTGAGTTTATCTTTCATCTTGAAAACGAGGTAAAACATGATTGGCTTGCTTTATACATGCTGTCACAAAGAAGAGTGGAGCAAGACACACTAAAGATTTTGATTTAAAGAGTTAGGAATCATACTCTATGGCTATTTGTATCTTCAAAACCTTATCTTACTGTCATAAATACTAGCAAACACTTTTTTTAGATTCTCTTTTTGATAGTTATGAGAAATCTGCTAATTATAATTCAAGTGCTTTCATAGTCCAAGTTACTCTTACTTTATTTTCAATAAACCTGAATCAAAAAAAGTTCATTACAGTCGTTCCAACGCCAAAGGGCGGTCTTTTTAAAAAAAGGGCGGATAATAAATTTTTTCAGAATGCAGTTTTGATTTATCCAATGGGCGATTTTTTTTCTCAAAAGGCGGTCTTAATTCTCCAAGTTCCTTTTTTATATTTCTGTTAGAATTTATTCGACAGTAGAATTATATCTGTAAGAGATAAGATGACTACTCGTTTTTATTATGAAGACGGCCAAGGAAGAATGATTGGTGAGCAAGGAAATGATGCAATGGATTACGTTGAGGAAGTTACCCTTTTCCATTTAAAAACTTTAACTCGTATAAGAGAGTACTGCGAAAAGCAAGATGATGAACAGTTACCGTTTCAAGAGGAACCAAAAAATCTTGATGTTGATATGGAGGATGTTATATCCACAGTTAAAAAACAAGCAAAGAGTTATAGAAATTACTCTAATGATCAAAAGCTCTTATTTGTATATTATAACAAAATCAAGCTATTCAATGCAGCTAAATCCGGGCGCCTCTCAGGCGGTATAAACGATCGAACAGCACAAAAATGGGCCAAAAAACTTAAGGAGGACAAGGACTGGAATATTCTTGAGAAACAAACCAATTTGATTAATAGACCAAAACAACAATTAGATGATAGGCACAAGCTTCACCTTCTAAACTTTTACAAATTTTGCCGTAATAGCACCTAATACAGTATGAGAAACAGCTCTGCCGGTAGGAGTAGCTGTAATAGCTAGCTTTCCTTTCAATGACCATCCACTAGGTGGCCTCATGTTGATATTAAACCCGGACTCATCGACAAAAACACAATTTTTCAGATAGTTCATATCTGTTGCACTCCACTTAATAACCCAATCCTTGCGATCTTGAATTTTAGTTGGACTATTTCTAGCAGCTGGTTGAGTTGTCAGCTTTTTGAAGGAAAGATTACATTCAGTTTTCAGAAAGTTATGGACAGTGCTCTTCTTCACACTAAGGTCAGAGAATTTTTGTGTGAGGAGGCCCATCGCATCAACTATTCGTGCTTGTGGGTAGTAGTCGTTGTTGCTATGGAACTTCGAAATCCCCAAGAAGAAACCTCAAAACGAATCAAAATTGACCTTAGCAATCGTAAAAGAAAAGCACCAGCTCAAAAGAAAAAGTCAACTTCAAAAGGCACTGTCACTGGTCATTATTTCAAGTCTCTTGAAAAAGCCATGGATGAGATGGATCATTTTCCTGAGCTAAAAGGCTATTATATTGTAATGGACAATGCGCCCATTCATATAACGGGCCAAATTGAAGAAATGATAGTTGCAAGAGGGTATAGGAGTATCTACCTTCCTCCTTACTCTCCTGGGCTTAATCCAATAGAGTAGTTTTGGCCAATTGTCAAAAATAAGGTCAAACGAAGTTCATTCGAGGCTACTGAAGACTTGGCTACTCGAATTGCTGAGGCTTGTAATGATGTTCCTCCTAAGCACCTTCAAGCATTTGTTCAGAACTCTATTGATTGTTTTGAGATTTGCTTCCGTGGTGAACCATTATAAACATTGTTCATTTCAATTTATAAAATACAGCTTTACGTTTTAAAAATAGACTTGAAGTAACAGAATAAAAAACGAATATGAGAAAAAAAAATCGTCCATTGGATAAATCAAAACTGCATTCTGAAAAAATTTATTATCCGCCCTTTTTGTAAAAGACCGCCCTTTGGCGTTGGAACGACTGTATGCTCGGATGGTACTGATTTTGTTAGGAGTTTTTTTTTTTTTTTTTTTTTTTTTTTTTGGTCGAGCGCTCGAGTTGCACTGAACTTGTTGTTGAGTTTCTGGGAAGAAAGAAAATCCTGTAAAAAAAAAAAAAAAAAAAAAAAAAAAAGACTAACCTCACTTTTTCATGCAAATTTTAATTTTTTTTTTTATTATTATTATTATTTTTTTTTACAGAAAATAGTAAAAAAAAAAAAAAAAAAAAAATGAACAAGATCATAACTTTTAATAACATATGAATGTAAGCAAGAAAGAAATGGCCTGTGATACATGTCTTTTTAGAAAAATGAATACCTCCGCGGGATAAAAATCTGTTTAAGCAGATTTAGGAAAGACACACGGACTTGTGAACCGTGGGCCGAGTTGAATGTCAAATGAATTTCTATTTGAAATACTTGAGCTTTTCTATTATAATCTAAAGAAACGCTCACATCAATAGAGAATCCATCGTGATTTTAACCTGAAAAAGCTATTATCGCGCCATTTTTTGATCATCCGTCTTTCAAGCCATTTTTTTTTTTTTAGTACAATTTAATCTTGTGTATTTTATATTATCGGCAAATTCCATATTTATTCTCTTTGGGCTATTTTTTTTTGTACGTCATAGAAAAAGAGAGAAAAAGAAAGTCCCTGATCATGGGGAGCACATCCCGAATAGATGAGAAAAAAAAAAAAAAAAAAAAAAAAAAAAACTTGATCTTTTTGTGCCACCGAAAATTGATAAAAAGGGAAAAAATAATTTAAAAAAGTTTTTTGGACAAGAAAAGGAAAACCCGGTTTCTTGTGACACATACAAGACATTCAATTTTGAATGTATAGTAAAGATCAAAGAGAGAGGAAGGAAGAGAAAGAGAGAAAGAAAGAGAAGGAGAAAGGAAGAGAGAAAATACTCCGCTGAAAATAGAAGGGAAAGAGAGCCCTGTGCTTGTGAAGAAGAAGGGTTTCACATTATCAAAAACGTGTTCACACAAAATTGACAAGTAAATAAAGCCGATCCCTTTATAAATATTGTGAAAGCTTTGTCCTCGTTTTTTTCAATTAAAAAAAAAATATATTTTTAAAATAAGGTTAAGGTTCATGCATTACCAGAAAAAGAACTTTTTCGATTGATCTGCTCTCAAACTCCGTTTCGTATGTTTGTATGTGGATTTCTTTCTAAGGGTCTTGTTCAAATAAAAAGCCTTTTTAAAGGAAACAGCCCATATAGATCGAGCCAGACTTGTCTTGAATCAAATGGGGTTTTAAAAACAAAAACAAAACAAAACAAAAAAAAAAAAAAAAAAAAAAT
>JNDS01002584.1:0-18330 GCA_000697035.1 Rhizopus stolonifer B9770
AAAAAAAAAATTTTGTTTTTTTTTTTTTTTTTTTTTATTACCCCTTGACGTAAGAGACGTTTTCAAAATAGCTGTTGAGGATGCTGTTAGCTAAAGGGGCTTCAAGGGTGAAAGACATTTTTTTTAGAATAGAAGTTAAAAAAGCGAGATTTTTTTTTTTCCCCCAAAAATTTTTTATATTTAGAACGATATAAGCCACTGGTAAAAGATAGGATTATCCAAACTTGAAAATATTTAAACTTCCGTATGAGTATTGAGAGTTTTTTTATTGGATGTATATGATAACAATGATTATTGTGACCATTTTACAAACATACGATGGTAAACACGCCCAAAGCAAAGAGACCATTATTTCAAAGGATACGTTTTTTATTTGTGATAAAGTTTTTTTTTTTTACGCAAAAAAAAAAAAAAGTCTGGCTCTAAAAGCATTAGCCATGAATAAAGGGGTAAGTTTCATCTTCTCAGGGTGAACACTTTTTATATTATAAAAACAATCAAAATAGGTTATTGTTATGTAATGATGTCCTTTTTTTTTTTTTTTTTTTTTTTTTTTTTTTTTTTTACTTTAAAGTTAATGAAACTTTAGTTTTTAATTGCAGAACAAGCTTATTCAAAGCCTTACACCGAAGTGACAATGTTATAAAATGAGGGAAATAATTTGCATACAATTCTTTTACAACAAAAGTAGGAACACATAACAATTTGTCTTCTTGATAAATGTAGCACACCATACATCGTTCATCATTACTAAATATGCGTACCAAAAACTGTTTATCAACAAACGCCCCAAAATCAAGATCAAGCAGTTTGAATTGAGTAAATGGCATATCCATCATTATATGCATAGGCTCAACCTCCAGACTTGCGAAGCTGCAGCTATTTATAGTGAGATTTGACAGGTTCGGTAACGCGTTTGACATTTCCTTAAATACACCATCGTGTATTGTCGATCGTTTCAAGATAATTTCGGTCAACTGTATGTGTTTTTCATAAAGTTCGGGTCCATACCGATTGACTTCGATAAAACAGATTCTGAGCGAATGCATATTCGGGCAGTGGTCTCCGTAGGCGGCCAGGTTAAAGCCGCTCCAAAAGTGTCCAGGATGTTCGATCGTGAGCATGTTGATTCGTTCACCGAGAATAGTCAAGACTTCCGATGTGACTGAGCTCGCGAATTCATCTTGATACTCACCATCAATGTGGCAGTGGGTATCTCTAGCGGTGATATTGAATTGTATGGTCATTTGGCGCAGAAAACGAAATTCGGGCAGATATTCGACCCTCAATGTCGTTGGACCTCTGATTCTGGCAAAGGACTGAAGGATCTGGATGAGTGTTGTGGCATAACGTATCTTGATGACCAATAGAGGTATTCGTATCAGACATCGAATACAGTAATCATCTAAGGGCGCTGAGCTGTGAATAGTAAGGTAGATTTCTTGCAGACCAGGAAATTTTTGTAAAAAATAGCGTATTTGAGAACTATAGACTGTTTCGTGTGAAAAGCAACCTCCGACAGTCAGACTTTTTAACCGAGGATAGATGTCAATGGGTTCCGGTATACGACGTAATTGATGGGCTTCCATTGTGCTTAATTCTTCTTGTGTTAATCCGAGATCGTGCCAGTCCACGATAAGTTCTGTCACTCGATTGGCGTATCTCAGAAGCAATTCATAGTCCTGATAATTTGAGTAACCAATTCGAGGAAAGATATTCAACATGTTCAGACAAGAATAGTTTGATAACATATCCACATCGCTTACGTTCAATGTCGTGAACCGAGGTCCCAATAACTGTAGAGAAGCTAGCGAATGCTTCAACTCGTTTGCACATCTGTAGTAAAGCTCCATATTGTCGTTCTCTCGAATCGTATCCGGTATTTTTTTAATTCTTTGCCAGACATACCCTTCCTGCATCACTTGTAAGAACATACTCCACCATCCATAAGACATGTTTTCGTCGTCTGATTCAAAGGCTTCTACATTTTGACAGTGGCTTATGAGAAGAGTTAGGTTGTGTCGCATTGTATCAAGGTCAAAATGACCATCCATGAGTCTGATGGTCTTTACGTGTCGACACATATTTCGAGGTGAATGACAGATGATGGGTATCACTTCGTCCGAGAGATCTTCCAATAAAAGTAAGTTGTACAAATAGGGTGTACACATCGCATACCAAGCCCGGTTGATCATAGAGTAAGTGGCATGGTCTTGCGATGTTAAACAAGAAATGATTTGACTCCAAATTTCAAACGGAAGGGTTTGCCATAAATTACCGTCAAACTGCATGAAGAAAAAAAAGAAAAAGAAAAAGAAAAAGAAAACACGAAAAAAAAAGAAGAAAAAAAAAAAGGATACATTGAAGCAAATGATTAATTTTTTTTTTTTTTTTGATTCATTTGATAGCACGGCATTATCTGGTGTATATATTTTTCTCTTTCTTTCTTTTTTTTTTAAAAAAAAAAGATAAATATAATCAGAGCCGTATATTTGATTAATTGTAACTCTAGAAAACAATCTCTCAACCCATCATATTTTTTTTTTAAAAAAAAATAATTAAGAACCATGTTATGATTGAGCAGTATTTTATTTGTTTATTTAGAATCAGTGCTTTTATTTCATAAACGCATTTGTTATTTTTTCACTTTAAAAATAAGGGTATTACTACACACGCTCCGAAATGACGCTCCAAAAATACCATTAAGCTGCCGTTTTAAATACTCCGTTTTCTTTGAGGCTCCATTTGCGCGTAAAGCAGTGCAAATACAAGAGTCGCGCAGGCACTCCATTTATTTTCGAAGCGTTACACAGCTTCTTAAGGCAAAGGTGTCATTTTATGCCAGAAATTCAACACAATCTTCTAATACAGAAATCATTTTGTCCTTCAAAGTCAACATTAGCAATCAATACACCTTTTGGTTACATAGTTTTAAGCCATATATAATAAAGAAAAGTATAAATGATAATAATTTATATATGTTAAAATAAGACAAATAAAGTGCTTAATCTATAGTACGAATGATTCGTATCTTATTACAGCATAAAGAAGAACAATATCGACTTTCGGGACAAAGGAAACGAAGTACTTGAAACGGCGGCACGCGTATTATTACCCACTTTTTTTAAAGCATCATTGCCCTTTTTTTAAAAATTGAGCATCAAAAAATGCAAAATGCTATTAACATATTTTGTGAAACATCAGTAGTGCAATTGCAATGCAAGTAGCAAAATCCAGATTCTTGTCATGACCTAGTATTTTTCTTTCTTTCTTTCTTTTGGTCATCTTTCGTGGGTGGCATTAGGTCTGCTTTGGCAATAGGCATTTTTGGGTGTGGATTGCTAATCACCTCCCTGTGGTCATATCTGGGCAAATACTATTTCTATGGAGGAATGGGCTAAGCATTAGTATTTTGATTAAAGTTTACTGTTCATTTTAAAGACAAATCCAACTTTTTCATTTTTATAACCGATGGCTACTTTTTTTTTTTTTTTTTTTTTTTTTGAATGTCTAATTTTATAAACAAGGTAAGTATAAGAACCTACAGATTTGATGCTTTCTATCCTTCTCGGAGACTTCAGTGTTTTTAGAATATATTTAGTGCTACTCATTTTAGGATCCTTTCGTTAGAGTGACTTGTGCAACAAAGACCAAACTTCATCTTCATCTTCATCTGTATCGAAACTTTTCCTTTTTTATAAAGAGATGAAAACACCCTCCTTTTTTTGGCTTTAGTTATTAAAAGTTTAAGATATAAAGAGAACTGTCTCAAATAAGAAAAGTAACAGGATCAAACATGGCAAGAAAGGCGGCGGCTACACAAACAAGTGATTTTCATGTGCAGCATGATACACAAGTGCATATAGAATACCGGGCAACGATATAAATAAGATTGTATCTAACATTAAATGCCTTGAAAGTTGTAGTATCAGCTTCCTCTTTTTGTTTTCATCATAAAGAAAATATATCCAGCAATATTTTGGCACTATTTAATATATAGTGAGCGTACATAATGCTTGTTGATGTAACCAAACTCATCGCAAATATAAAAAAAAAAAATTGCCACATTAATCTTTTTCTCTTTTTCTTTTTCTTTTGATAAAAAAAAAAAAATGGGAAAGAATACCAGAGTAAATAGTCGGATACGAGCTACGAAGAAAAGAATTGTTTCTATATTCTTAGGTTTGTTAGTAGCTGCTATTGCAATATTCTTGGTCGGCAGTCGCAGTAAGAATGTCAGCTCTCCAGAGGAGTGGTACCAAATCATGAAAGATCACCCTTATCAGCTCAAAGATTCTGATATTCGTTCGCCTTGTCCAATGGTCAATACTTTGGCCAACCATGGCTTTCTTCCACGAAATGGCCGTGATGTCAAACCCAACGATATATACCAAGTGCTCTTACTTCTTCGTTTTACACCTGTACTCAGTGCTAGCTTCATAGCTTTCATTTACTCACACTATAATGAAGCACTTCCTGACAAATCTGCCTTATCTACACTTGGATTTACCAACAGGATCAACTTGAATCAACTGAGAGTGTATGATGTACTTGAACATGACGTATCTCTTACCAGACAAGATACTGCCTTGTTTCCACATAATACAACTCTTCCTGATCCTAAATATATCAACCGTATGGTTCGTTTGGTGGAACTAAAGAACGCCAACACACAAAAAGAGGGTTACTTTACTCGAGAAAATGAACACGATGCAAGAAAGCTAAGATGGTTAGAATCCGCAAGAGACAACCAAGCCTTTCACTACCCCTTTTTCCAGCAGGTAAAAAAAAAAAAAAAACTTTGTTTGCTTTCTTTCTTTCTTTTCTTTTCTTTTCTTTTCTTTTTTTCTTTTTTTTTTTTTTTTTTTTTTTTTTTTTTTTTTTTTTTTTTTTTTTTTTTTTTTTTGGCTAACTTCATCTAGTTTACTTCAAGTTTTGAATGTAGAGTCTTACTTGATGTCATTGGTCGAGACGGACAAGTCCGAATGGATCACTTTTTATCTTTTCTGCAACATGAAAGAATTCCTGATGACTGGTACCCACCTCTCGAAACACCCAGTGTCGTGTCAGTCTTTAAGAACACACTCGAGTGTTGGAAAGGGCTTCGTTCGAGTAATGTAACTTTGGATTTATTGAATGAATTGGATTAAATAAAATAATTATGAGGATAAAATAATTTTTTATTTCTGTGTGTGTGTGTGTGTGCATACATTTTTTTTTTAATATAAACAAAAATTCACCATTTTTTTTTTTTCGTCATGACCATCAATGAACACGAAGTGTTTTTCCTTTGAGTGAACTGATGGCTTGTTTTTGAGTTGTTTCCTTTGTCTCAGATGGTCTTTGTTTATGAGCTAATGTTGGTAGATGGCTATTATTATCATTTGTGGTATCCCTAGCTTTGTAAGACTGTCTTCTGGCTGTACTCATTCCCATCATTAATCGAGCAGTGCGGCTTTCTCCTGGAGGTTTTTTGTTTCGGTAAATAGATGCTTTTATGGGTATAGATGAAGTGGTGCTTTGGGTGGTATTCGGTTTAGGTTTCCTGGTATTTGTCTCTGTAAGTGGTGATTTGGCTCGTGCTTTACTGAAAGTGGAAGGTGATATCAATCGAGAACTAGCAGTAGTAGCAGGTGCTCTTTTCGGTATCATATTGGGTTTTACAGCTACTTTCTTTTCCTTGCTCTTCTTTGTCAAAACCACTTTCTCTTCTTGAATCACAGGTTGTTTGACACATAACATGGGAAGTCGTGAACCTTGACTACGGTTGGTGGCAGACAAGGATTGACGTTTAAGATAGACATTCAGAATTTTTTCTTGAACAGGAATAGAAGCTGAAACGGAGCGATCGACTGAAAATGAGGGTACAGGAATTCTGCACTTGGCAGGGGTTGGTGCTTGTTTAGGCTTTTTGCCTTGTGCCAGTGGTGTAGCTGGGAATAATAATTCTGGTTCATAGCTCGTGAGAAATGGGTGTTTCAATATTTCGCTGGAAGAGTATCGTGTGTCTGGATTAGGATCAAGACAATGATCCAATAAATCAATCAATTGTGCAGGCAAGTTGGGAGGATATACAGGTCTTTTAATACCAAGAATTCTTTGTTTAATCTTTTTTCCCAAAAAAAAAAAACTATTATTAGCTGTCTTTTTTTTTTTGTTTTTGGGAGGTTCATTATCTCACCTCATCTTCTTCCAGACCTTCATCTTCATAAGGGGCTTTTCCACCACATAATACTTCAAGTATAACAATACCTAGAGCCCAGATATCAATCTTATAATTGACAACTTTTTGTTGTACTAATTCGGGAGACCAAAATAGTACGACGCCCGCTTCTTCAATACTAGAATCGGCAGTTGGTGAGACAGACACAACACCAAAATCGCCTAGGAAATTAAATTATCTAATTATTACGATGATTTATATTAAAGGAAAAGTATTTACCAATAACAATGCTATTCTGCTCTTGGTGCAAAAATATGTTGTCACATTTCATATCTCTGTGTATATAGCCGTATCCATGCAGTTTTTCTAGCCCAGATGCAATCTTACAGATAAAGTTAGTTTCTAAAAATAAAGAAATGAACATCCAATACTTACAGATTGAACAATATAGATAATTTGACCCACGCTAAGCTGATGTTCAAATACATATTGTTGAAGAGAGCCTCCAGTACAAAGTGGCATAATAAGGTAAACAAATTCTTCATGTAGATAAACAGCTAATAATTCCAATATATTTGGGTGAACACACTTTGTCATGGAATAAATTTCATTTTCAACAAGCTCTTTAGGCATAACAAACATATCTTCATGCTGATTTTCTTCTACCAAATACTTCTTGACGGCTACTTTCTTTTGACTTGCTACCTCTCTACATTTGTAAACTCCTCCTTGTGCACTAAACCATGTGGGTGGTCCATCCAATCCTTTATAAAATGGACTTGGGTCACCAGTGTATATCGGTATACCATTTACTTGTTGCATTGCTCTCAAAGAGGGGGCAGGAAAAAGATTTTATACGTTTTAGAAAAAAAAATAAAATAAAAAAAAATAAAGAAAAAAAAAACGTGTGTATTGCTTTGTGAAAAATCAATTTTATTAAAAAAAAAAAAAACTTATTCCATGCCCGAAAAAGTTTCCTTTTTTTGAGTTTTCCACGCCCGTATTCATCTCTAAATACCCCCCAAAATTAAAGTAAAACTTGTCACAACTTACTTTTTCCGGCTCGAACTCTACTTGCCCAAAGCAAAACTGACAGGTTTCCATTATACTGTACTATAAACCTTGTTTGGTTTCTTTGCTGAAGAAGGATCATAAAATACTACAGGCCTGTCTTCTCCCTTCTCCCCTAAAAAAGTGGCTTCATTTTTCGGAGAGAATAAATTTGGGAGTCCAGAAAGTATTGTTGTGTAACATTTATTGACCAATAAAGTACCTTGATTTTACGCACAACAGAGTTCGCTCACAACAAGACCTATAACCAAATGAGTCAATGTTTTGTTTTGTTTTTGAAATAAGGTATATGGATATAATGTATCACTGAAAGACTTGGGTATCAAAAACGTGTAATAAAACCCCTTTGATATCAATATTGATAGAAACATGTATATGTGGTAAAAAAAAAAGCTTTATACTGGTTTTTTCAGATAAACAATAGAATTAGTAACATTCGTTTTGACAAATAATGAAACAGATTTTATGTTTATGTCACAATCTAACAAACAATCGGATACAAATCTACTTTTTTTTTCGCTATTAGTTGTTATCAAGGAATCAATTAGAACATAAAGCAACCGTATGAAATATTTCAAATGGCTTAATTTTATCCATTAACTTAAATCATGGAAAATAAGCTCTCAAAACTAATATCAACGTTTTACATCCTTAGGAAGTTGAGTGGATTCTCTTTAGTCCAAAGATTAAGCAAAGAAACCCCCCCCCTCCCCTCATTCCTCTCAATATAAACAAAACTCTCATAATTGCTTCAAAGTTGAAGAATATCAATGATTGCGATTTAGAAATGATATGTAACAGCAAAGCAAAGAGTTCTAGATGGAGCATTCACTCCTGTGAAATATATTGTATCAAGTGGCTTATTATTTGTATACACAAATACACCTCCTTTTCTTTATTTCTCTCTTCATGCATCCTCTCCCTTTAAAGGACCCTTTCATTTACAATTATTGACTGTGTTTAAAAATAACCTCTTATCATAAGGGGCCTCAAGATGTTTTCACTTTTTCACTTTTTCTATTTACCTGTCAAAAATAATTGGCAGACCCGTTGCTAAGGAGCGAGGGGGGGGGGGTCAGACTCCTGTACTTGTCATGGTTTCGGCCGACTCGGTAAAGAGGAAGTGTCGCTGTTTCAATTTTTATGACGTCTACTTATTTCGCGTTAAATACGTAAGCTTTCCAGTAACACTTTTTTTTTTCTTCTTAAATTCAATCATGTCTGACGGACGCTTAGAAAAAATGGACAAGGACTTTAGTCCTCAAGTAGATGCTCTTTTCCCAGAAACTGAAGCATTGGCAAAAGTAAAAAAAAAATGTCTCCTTTCCATTATTCACATTACTTTTTTTTTTTTTTGATCATTTAGCAAGGCAAAATAAATGAAGCTTTAGACAAATTATTGTCATTGGAAAAGCAAGCTAGAAATGTAATTAAAGAAGGCTTGATTTGGTATAAATTATTAAATCTTTATAGGCTGCTGATCAAGAATCAACTGGACGCATTCTTGTTCAAGTTGTCAAATTATGCTATGAAGTTAAAGATTGGAAATTGTTGAATGAACAAATCGTCTTACTTTCAAAGAAGCACGGTCAACTCAAGAATGTAGGCATATAACGAATGAGGATCGAGGCCTTTATTAACTTTTTTTTTTTTTAAAAAAAATAGGCAACATCAAAGATGGTTCAAGAAGCAATGACTTATCTTGATTCAACTCCCAACATGGAAACCAAGCTTGAATTAATTGACACTCTTCGCACTGTAACAGACGGAAAGGTACACAATGAGAGATATTGCAAACGAACAGACAACCAAACAAAATTTTATACAGATTTATGTTGAAGTTGAACGTGCACGCATTACGCGACTTTTGTCGAAGATTCGTGAAGATGAAGGAAAAATTACAGAAGCAGCTGATATTCTTCAAGAACTTCAAGTAGAAACATTTGGCTCAATGGATAAACGCGAAAAAGTTGAATTTATTCTGGAACAAATGAGATTGTGTTTGGCCAAACACGATTATATTAGAACACAAATCATATCAAAGAAGATCAACACAAAGTTCTTTCAAGAAAAGGAGAACGAGGCAAGTGATAATATTTTGAGAGGTACCTAGCGTAGACTTATAAAAAAAGGATATTTATATAGGATCTTAAGCTGAGATTTTATGAATTGATGATTCAACACGCTTTGCATGAAGACCAATATTTGAATGTTCATAAATACTACAAGCAAATCTATGACTCTGAGTCAATTCAACAAGATGAAACAAAGTGGAAGGTAGCACTCGAAAATGCTATTTTATTTGTTGTTTTAGCACCTTACGATAATGAACAATCTGATTTACTCCACCGAATCTATCAAGACGCCAACTTGGCACAGATTCCTCAATACCAAGAAATTGCCAAATACTTTGTAACAATTGAATTAATGAGATGGGTAGCTATCGAAGAAGGATATGGATCATTATTCAGCCAATCAACAGCATTCAATCGCTCTACTGAAGATGGACAGAAGAGATGGAAGGAACTTCATCACCGTGTGATTGAACACAACATTCGCGTGGTTGCTAAATATTACACAAGAGTTACAACAAAGAGATTGACCCAATTGCTTGACTTGAATGAAAAAGATACAGAAGAATTCTTGTCCAAATTAGTTGTAACCAAAACAATCTATGCTCGTATCGACCGTACAGCTGGTATCATTAACTTCCAAACAAAGAAGGATGCAAATCAGACATTGAACGATTGGTCGAGTGATATCAATTCATTATTGAATTTGATTGAAAAGACATGTCATTTGATTTCAAAAGAGGTAAGAAAAATATACAAATTTACTTCTTGTGAAATATTAACGCTTTAATAACAGGAAATGGTACACAGTATTGCAAAGGTTAAATAAATTTTATTTGTCCCATCTTATGGGGATTTTGAAGAATTGATGAAACGTCTTTTTATCGTGTACAGATACTTCAGGCGTGGGTAAAATACCTCCCCTTAAGTTTGTCTAACAAAAAGTATTACTTTTGGTAACTCTACTTGTATTTTTTTTTTTTTTTTTTTTACTTACTTGAATAGAAGGGTGAATATAACGTGGTGCTTTTAATACGTTGTCTCTTGCTTGACGCATTTTTGTAAATTCATCTAAACTCACTTGCTCATGAATCATTTTATTCGTCTTTTTATGATCTTGTAATAATGTCATCCATTGGTACTAAGAAATGCATTGTTAGTATTTTTTATTAAATGCTTACTCACTTACAGATCTGTCTTTGCTAGGATAGTCATGACCAACATAAATCCTTGTATCATCTGCCCATTGAGCATACATTTTATGAACACTTTCATACATATCCTTAACACTTCCACCAGGGAAATCACAACGGGCTGTGCCTATATCAGGCTATACTTATATTAGACAGTCGAGTTCTATACTATACACTCACCATAAACAAAGTATCTCCTACAAAAGCAGCATCACCCATACGATATGACATACACGCTGGTGTATGACCAGGAGTAGAAATCACGCTGCAATGTATATCTTGTCCTAATGTCCATTGCATGCTATCATTGGTGAGTACGTCAAATTGTTCACCTGTTGGATTGAGCTCTTCATGCGTTAGATTGTATCTTTCTCCAAATACTTTTTGCACTTGGGTGACTTGATCTCCAATATAAACATCAGGCTATAAAAACATGGTTTGACAACAAACAAATCAAAAGAATAATATTTACATTGGATGGTAATAATTGCTTTAAATAGGAAGCAGAAGATAAATGATCCTGATTTTTTGAAGTTAAATCCCTTTTTTTTTTTTTTTTTTTTTTTGTAATTTACAGCATGAACATGTGTCTCGATAATCTTTGTGACATTTAATTCATATTGTTCAATAAATCGCAACAAATCGTTTGCTGAAGAGGTAAAAACTCGAGCACCAAAAGGGTCATAATCCAATACAGGATCAACAATATATGCCTCCTTTGTCACTAATAAAATAAACAAAAAATGCAACTACAGTTGTGTGTTACCTAAATCTGTTACCACATATTGCGCAGTTTCAGTTTCCTTTTCAAAGAGCGTGTGAACCCAAGGTGAATGATTGTTCATAAAGGGTTGAACAGGTCCTTTCCAATTACTCATACCTCCGTCCAAGCTAAAACAATGATCAAATCCCAATGTTCTTGCGACGCGTGCTGCTTCATCGCTTCGACGGCCAGATTGACAGTGAAAGACGATCTATTTTTTTTTTAAAAAAGAAAAGTTCCTATTGTAGTTGACCCTTACAGTAGCCTCTTTATTCATATCAGATAATGCAGCATGAAACAAGTGAGGTAAAAGTGGAATATTGAGTGCTCCTTTAATTTTTCCTTGTTGTTCCACTTCTTTTCTTTCTCGAACATCAATCACAACCAAGTCTGAATACAACTTTTTTTCATTCAACCACTCAGAAAGTTGATTTTGAGCAACCTTGTTAACTGATTTTGATGAATAAAATCGAGAAAATTGTCTCTTGTTCAATAACGAGCGCAGCATATCTTTTTTAAAGTAAAGAAAAGATTGAAATCGAAAAAAAAAAAAAAAAACTATCCTGTTTTTTTTTTTAATTCAGTTTTCCCGGTCGGAGACTAGGTATTAATGCTTTTTTTCAAGAGAACTGTACTTTATTTTGAAAAGAATAATGTTTGGTATTTTACAATCTCTCTCTATGCGTGTATTTTATAGCTTTGAATCTTCTCTAGGAAGCATAGAGGCTGGTATCTCTACTTGAAGACCACTTAGACAGATTTGAGCAAATGTTTTACCCTGTCTGTCTATCAATAGTGAACTTAATCCACCTCCACCAAGAGAATGGGTCAAAACAAAGTTAAGTGCGTGTGGTCCAGGAAGTTCAAAGCGCGTAACACTTCCTTTGCATAGATGCCTCATGTATTCAGCAACAGCCTTTTCTGTAATGGACCGTTTGATGTAAGGTAGGTACCTCGGGTCTCGAGCAATAATACCCACGTTACACACGTCTCCTTTATCCCCGCTACGACCATAGGCAACATTGATGAGTGTTGTCTTAACAAGAGGTTCAGATAGGTTGGCTTCTGGGATATTTGGGACCGAACATGGCTTGCTGTAGGACGCTTTATGGTCACACTTTCCCCATACGAGATGCTTTTCTGGCCCAGAGCCAACAAGATAGCGTGTTTTCACTTGCGTTTTAGGAATAAGTAGAGGGAAATGAACTAAGTTGGGAACAGGCCTTGGTCGTCCTGTGCTACTTCCTGTTATTCCTGGAGCCATACACGTAGCTGACTATTAAAAAAAAATAGAGAAATAGTAAGACCAAATTTCTAATTAAAGCAATGTACTTACTGGAATGGCTTCCAAAGCAACAAGGCTCAAGGCCTTTGCATCGCTGTGTTGAGCAGTTATTCTTAGTAAAACTTCTCGGCTTTTGTTTGTTTTTGAATGAGGGCTGGAGGAGAAAGAGGAATAAAAAAACGCTTATCCTTTTACATGTTTTGAAGACTTACCCAAACAAGGATTCTGCACCAATCGTTTCAATGTTGTAACTTTTGAAATCTGGTGTAGACGTCTTTTGGTACATTCCTTGAACACGTCGTATCACTGCATCGCCAACAGCCAATGCCTTGCTTTTAGCATCAATACCACCCACCAATAGTTCAGCGCTAATTTTGAATCCATCTAGAAAGATACCAGAGCATTTCAAATAGGGTGTGGGTTTTAGACCTTTTGCGCCCTTGACCAATACACGGTCATGTCCTACTTGTGTTAAGATTACTTGACGCATATCCAGAATAACATCAGGTAAGAGATACAGGGCAGGATCCAAAATCTCATACAACATCTGTTCCGACACAGTGGCAGGCGTCACCAACCCACCTGTTTTCTGAGGTTTTGTAACAACAAAAGATCCCGATTGATTAAACTCGATAATAGGATATCCCATGTTGGCATAGCCGCCATAAGGAGATTGTGCAGCGAGGTGCCAGTCTGTAAAATTACCGCCCGTGGCCTGACATCCACATTCAATAATGTGCCCCGCCAACGAAGCGGAAGCAAGTAAGTCATAATAACTCTCCGTCACACCTTCCTTCCATCCATATTCGTGAATGAGGGGTCCAACGACAAGTGCTGAATCCACCACACGCCCGGTCACTATAATTTGTGCTCCTTCATCCAGTGCTGCTGCAATACCTGTAGCTCCCAAATATGCGTTTAAGGAAACGATCGACTCATTCTTTTTGGGTAATCTGTCGGCATCCAATTCATGGTTCGTAGTTGATAGAGTGGAGAAAGAGTGTGTACCCTCAAAGGCTCCCAAGTTCCTCTCTTTCTTGTCACTCAATACATCATCACCCCAAACCGCCGCAACTTTTATTCCCTTGATGTCCATCTTGTTCAACATGGTTTCAATTGCTTCCTTACAGGCAACTGGATCGAGTCCACCCGCATTGGTAATCACTTTTGTGCCATTCTGGGCAATATCTGGTAGGATTTTGGTCAGCGCCAATGTAAGGAACTCCGCAATGTAATCCACGCCTTGTTGAGGTTTGTTTATCATCAACCGACGTTGACGACGAGAGGCAAGTATGCCCATAGTAATTTCTTAAGAAAAGCCTTGTGAGACTATTTTTTTTTTTTTTTTTTTTTTTTTACCTGCTAAATAATCAGCTACTAGATAATTCAAGTTCTTTCCTTCGTGTTGAACAAGCTGGGCTGCTGCAGCAATAGAATCTCCCCAAAAAGCCGAATAACAACCGATACGAATAGGCGAGCGCATTTGAAATTTTAAACGAGAAGAAAAGAGTTACTCCAGTTTTCCTTTTTTTTAAAAAAAAATTAGTGGGAAATACACATGCCGTGACTGTAAAGTTATGCAATAAAACTAAAAGAATTCTCAAAGCTATAACAAAACAATGAGTCTTTACCATTCAATCAAACATGAAGTTTTCCGTTATAAATCGTTATTTTTTTTTACATGAAAAAAAAAGAACCAGTTTATTACAGATTCTTTCCAGTGAATTGGGCCATCGGATTATGTGTCGTACAGGCTACCAAATATAAGTAAAGATTGCTCTTTTATCCAAAGAGTCGAGCTCTACAGAAAGCGTCCCTTTTAAAAAAGAAGAGAAAAGGCTAAAAAAGCTATAACAAATAACTGGTCGGTTTTTTTTTATTGATCACTTAAAAAGGGCCCTTTGACAGTGTAAGGTTGGAATAAAAAAAAACGTGTTTTTATACTTGATAAGCTTCTCAGATCCTCAATACAAAATTTGGTTTCATATTGAGCTCTCAGTTTTACAGAACAGGGTTTGCTTTATAACCCGAATATGAAGTATGAGGGTAAAGTTACTTTTTGGAGATTGATGTAAGTTAAAGAACATGTATCAGCATACCATTCGTTTTCAAGATTAAAAAAAAAAAAAGGGCAACCAGTGATTTATAAACATTTCTTTGAAGAGCTTTTGTTTTTAAATAACAGTTAGGGGCCTATTACCAAAGGCATCATCTTTTTCACTCCAAACATAAAGTTATAGTTGATAACTTATACTACAGTTTTATTAAGATAATTATATAATGTACAGAACAAACAAACACACATACACACACACACACACACACACACACGTATACTTTCTTCTGTAATATTATGGTTGTGTCGAAGGATTTGACGACTTGGGATATTGAGGAAGTCCACTAGCTCTAAACGACCCACTATCAGCGCTTGGTTGAGATCCATGGTTCATTTCTTGCATTCTATAGTCCATGTAATCATCTCTGAGTAGACCATTGGTATCATTCGTAGCAGGTATGCTCTCGCCTCCTAGCGTCTTTCTTTTTTTTAATGCCTTACGCTTTTTGGCCAGCTTGACAGAATCAACACCACAGCAGACCATCTTGTACAAAAATTCGGGAATATAAGCCACGTAGCCGTCTATGAAAGCGCCAAACATACCCTTCTGTTTCTTTTCACCTGAAGCCATAGCAGCTTCAATGTTGTCAGCCGGACTAAAGAATTTAGCCATCATACAACTGACAACCATCATACACACACAGACAATGATCACATAGAGTCCATTCTTGACCGCATCTGCTGACCATGCGATGCTTCCGTGAGATCCGTCTGTTCCCTTGATAACACCGACAGTAGTAAGGATAGTCAACAGGATTTCACCAAAGTAGAAGATGACCATAATTGGGCCCTTGACACACCAAAACATACCATGGGCTCTGATCTTGCCTCTTTGCCATTCAGAGTGAAATACGTCCAAATAGGTAAAAAGTGCGGTAAGAATAATAGAAAGAGAAATAAAGTCGATAATGGTTAGATAAACATAAGCACCCTTAAAACTGTATACACCATCACAGTAACGTCCTTTGAGTTCGGCAAAGATAGACGCAAATGCATCAATAAGAGACCTATTAGAAAATAATGTTGGTTTCTCAATAAATAAATAAAAAAGCACTGACGGTTTTCCTTACCAAACGGGATATTGCAAGACCAAGAATTCTGTAATGATTCTGTAATGCATTCCCCATCTCGAATTTCTAAAAAAAATTGCGTTTAGTAACCCAATAAGAACAATTTTTTTTTTTTTCTTACAAGTGTATTTTTTTAACAAACATTAATTTTGTGTCTTTGGGATCCTTGATACCTTCGTTTTCGTCTCTAAAAGGTTGAAGATAGGATTGCAAGCATGTGTAAAGATTATAAACTGCAAAAGCTTCAAAACAGGTGGCGAAAAAATTGATTGTTGTGGCGTAATCGTAACGCAAATAGGCGAACCACGATAACGTCGCGTAAACGGGTGGAAATAATATTACTCGTAGTTTATGTCGCTGTATTTCTGGGTTACTAAAAATCATCGATAAGTGTTTGTTTTTAAACAAATGGGAGGCTTAACCGTACTAATAATTCCGCAAGTGTCGGAAAAGTGTAGTAAGTGTTACTATCCATGTTATAAGTAAGAAAAGCAGACAGACAAGCCAACCGATGACATGCCAGTTAGCTGTTGGGTCCTCTTTAACAGAAGCCCAGTCTAAGCCGGGTTTACTAAAGAGACATTTTAATATGTATTAAACGTTTAAAAGTTCAACATACAATCCTGCTGACGAAGACAGCCCAGGTTCTGTGGGGCAAGTTATAGCTTCTTCCGAAGAATTCATTTACGAGATTGGTAAAAATAAAAAAAGAAAAACAAAAATAACTATTTTTGTTTATTTAAATAAAAAAAAAAAAAGTCTAATTGTGGACAATTTTTTTTCTCTGCCAAGATTTTTTTAACTCATCTGTTGCACCAAAAGGCTTTGCAAAATGAGTCTTGCTTATTGGACACTTTAAAAATCTGGAACAAAGCTTTAAATTATCTTTCATGTTGTAGCTTTTAATACTCAAATTGAAGTGCCAAACTCCATTCTTATTTTTTTCAGATCTCTTATGTGTTGCAAGTAAAAATCCTAATGTGAGGCAGGTCACCCACAGGATTCGGCCTTTCAACAATATCTGCTTCACATAAGAAATTATCACAGCCATTTTATTACTCTCGTGAGTATATTTGAGCTAAGCGAAGGAAAATATCTTATATGAAGCGGGTAATTTTTCATGCAGTTGTTAAAACTTCTTTGTTAATCTGAAAAATGGCGCATATTGGTCACTTCTTTTCGGTCAGCTTTTTGTTCTCAAAAACAAACGTACATGGCATGGGAGAGGTTTTTTAATAATTTAAAAAGACTTCCTATTTTTTCTTTTTCTTTTTTCAATTTATATTCTTTCTGATGAGATTATACAGTTCGCTGTTGTTTTTTCTCTTCAAAACAAGTCATAATGCTATAAAAAGTAACTTTATTCCTTGTCAAAAAGTTTCTGTAGTTCGTATGGTTGTTCTTACTGTGGCAAAATCTGTGGCTATTTTGAATCCCAGCTACCCGGGTTACCTGCGTTACATGAGAAGTTTTACCTGTGTCACATAATATTTTTATTTTAAAATTCTGAATTATCAACCATTTGAGTGTATTTTTTGACATTTTCGTCGTTGTAGGGTGCACAATGAAGCATACAAAGTGTTTGCTCTCTAATAATGATTATCGTATAACAATCATAAAAAAAAAAAGATTGTGGAGGAGACCTACACACACAACTGAAAAAACTACTTGGACACACGCAACTAAAGACATTTTTTTCAGCTGCGCACATCGCTTTTAATCATAACCCGGTATTACTTTATGCGCCACAATATGTTATTGTGAGGGGTTTTTTTTTTGCGTCCCGATTGTCATTTAGGTACAAGGCTTTTTGTTTTACTTGTATTAAAGGTACCCTATTCATTCAAAGCTTCAGGAAATTTACTATAAAGCATAATCCTTTTGAGCATTTTCAATCATAATAAGATCCTATGACATATCTGCTGTTTTTTGGTACGAGTGTTCGTTCAGAACTACCTGGCTTTTAAAACGACTGGTAAAGAAACTTTTGCCGCAATGAGAAATTAAAGAAAAGACCGACAGGTATTTTTCTTAACAATGACTTGTCACTCCTTCTTGCCATCGTCAATGTCATGAGCTCGTTTTTTTTTATTGTGATTACTAAAGACACGTTTCAAATGTTGTGCAGCTTCTATCCTAAAGATAACATCTTTTTAAATGGAACTTTAAAACAGCTGTGGTCTCATTATCGCTTTAACAAATATTGGTAGCAGTTTTTCTGAAAATGCCCCCTCTCATGTTTAATGAATCCAAAATAGAGAAGATAGGTGCTTTGTTCCTAATGAATGTCATTTTTGTTCTAAATGAATCGGAATCCGTTACTGAAACGTTAAATCCATAAATCTCTCATGATATGTTGTGGTACGGGAGCTTCTAGGTGACTCATATGATGGCTTAGCCTAGTATTCCAAAAAGAATCATTCAATCTTGTGTAATGCAAAGATATGTATTTTATTTACAGAACACAGAACAACTTTTCTTTTTCATCGGCCAGTATTTTTTTGAAAAGTTTCCTGTTTACAAAATAGTTTACCATTAACTCTTCAATCTATATAGATTTTCTCGTACACTTGTTTTTTTTTTTTTTTTTTTTTGGG
>JNDS01002585.1:0-15935 GCA_000697035.1 Rhizopus stolonifer B9770
CCCAGACCATGGAAGCCCCAAACCCAGACCATGGAAGCCATAAAAGGAACCACCCAGAGCTACTAAAACTACCAGAACTATCAGAACTACTATGGCTGCTATAGCTACCCATAATATTGACGTGAAGGGTAGAGACCATAAGATTGATAAGTGAAAAGAGAAAAGTTCAAAAGGTCATTGATATTTGAATAGTAGTTCAGAAATCATAAGCCATGCGATAGGCATAGACCAGAGATTGATAAAAATCGTATTGTAGTGGTAGTTCAAAAGCATCGAATAGGTACTCGGATCATATTTCAGAGTCCCATAAGAGATTGATAGTGACCGACGACCTGGTTATGGATCATATTTCAGACGATCAGAAGAGTTCAGAAGTCCATAAGTGTTCATAGGTTATCGGATTCGATGCTTGGGTAGTAGCTCAGAGAGAAGGAGACCGTAAAAGAAGCTTCAAGGCCATCAAATTGACATTTGAAAGAGAAAGAGGCCATAAGATTGACATGACATGAAGAGAAAGTTAAAGACCATCAGATTGATATTGGAAAGAGAAAGAGGTCATGAGATTGTCATGAAGAAAGAAGCTTAGAGGTCATTGCGATAGGCATTTGAAGGGTGGTTCAGAAGTGAGAAGATTATTGAGTGAAAAAAAATAAAAAAAAAAAAATCTCTCTTTTTTTATACTTTTTTCAAACTGAAAAATGCTTCCAAAGAATCCATGCAACACAAAACAAAAGGAATGAGGCTTTTAAATGATCATCTGTTCAAAAGCTTCTTTAGATAAAGGAGGTCATTGCTAATGTCACCAAGCCAAGTTTATCTCTAATAAATTAAGTAGGCAGTTTAGATATTAGAACAAATAAAGCAACACCTGATACTGCATTCTATTTATTTGCGGCATTTACAAAAAAAAAATAAAAGTTAAAAAAAATAAAAATCGAACCAAAAGGCCAAAATGGCTAGAAAGACATGGATTATATTCTTGAAGGTATTTAAAGAACTACAGTTTTTTTTGAGCGGCAATACACACGAAAAATTCATAAATCTAAGCAAAAAAAGGGGAAAAAATGCATGTGAATAAACAAAAAAAGTAAAAAAAAAAAAATTCCCATCATCGTAAGTTTCATGTAACAGAAAGGAGGCTTTATTAAATAAATAAATAAAAGCTTAAAAAAAAAACATTAAAATGCACTAAAATACATCAAAAGTATCCTTGAGGATGATCCTACCATAAAGCAATCTTCTGTCCTGCAGTCGTGAAACATTTTTTTGAAGTTAATCAAAGACTATCGGCCAATGCTAGCACGCATTTTTGTCCTTGATTACATCGAGTCCGACTATACCAATATTATCTAGTTCAAGTTGTTTAAAAAAAAAAATGCTTCCTTCCAGCGACAAACAACCTCAAATAAACATTGTTTTTGTATATTGAAGCATACAGTCAAGATATAGAAAAAAATAAGACATGGCTTATATACATATTATTGTTTTTTTTAAAAAGAGGGAAAAATAATGGCTAATCAATATGCATGAAAGCACAATTTGCTGTAACTTTCAAAGGTCACAAGAGATTCAAACCACGAAGTGTGTCTTAAACTTTTTTTCCCTTTTTTTCCTTCACGAAAAAAAACTTGCAGCAGTAATGACTATGTCTATAGCCGACCTGTTTGAGGACTATGTGGAGAGTAAGTTTTTTTTCTTTGTTTCAATGAAATACTTATGGCTTTAACTTTGTTTTAAAAAGGTCTTCAGAATTTGCCTTTTGAAATCGATCAAAACATGCAAGAGTTGAGACGAATGGACGAAGAATTTCAACGTAAGACAACCACATGTCCAAAACAACACGTTAAAGGGAGTGTTATTAGGGCTTAGAGAGACATACATGAAAAACAAAAAGATTTATACTAAAATATGCAAGACGGATAACCAGCCTGATAACAATCTAACTGTATCAAAAAATCAAATTGATAGAGATTATAGACTCGCAGTTCAGAAACAAGACCAAAAGATAGACTTGACAAAAAGAATGTATGACCTTGTCTCTCGGCATATTGAACGTATCGATTCACAGATGGTAAAGAACGATATAGGAAATGATTGGATGGGAAGGAAGACATATGAACAGGACAGCTGGAAAAATGTTGAAAGAAAACGGGCGTTATCTTGCTCAAATAGAAAGCGGTATAGTCTCATCTAATTTGTGTTTGATTCCTTATACTCATTATAATGTCTTGGGGGCTTTTTCTTTCTTATAGTAAAGCTGTACCTTCTTTCAGAGCGAACATTGGCGACCAAAATGGAATGCTGCCAGTATTTGATATTGATCCAAATGAACCAAAGTATTGTTTCTGTGGTCAAGTATCGTTTGGAGATATGGTTGCTTGCGATGGTGAAAATGTAAGATACAGTGAATATATATACAGATTATCTGACATTGCTTCTTTAATACAAGTGTGAGAAAGAGTGGTTCCATTATGCATGTGTAGGATTATATGAACCGCCAGTAGGAAAATGGTATTGTAGTGATTGCGCTACAGAGGAAGGCCACAAGAAAAAATACAAAAGGTGCACAGACGATATATACTAACAGAAACAATACCCACGCATTTACACACACACACACACACTATCCTCACCTTTGTTTGCATTTTAATTTAACATTATATATTGTATATAAAACGATTTTATTCCTTCTAAAATTTCTATTTCTTATCTTCCTTTTTATCTTCCTCATTCTTTTTTTCTTCGTCTTCCTGGCAAATCTTGTCCTTTATTTTACCAAAGGCGTTCTTAAAGAATCCCTTTTCATTCTTTTTATTCTCATCATCAGCCTCAGGGGACATCTTTGGTGATGGTGGTGGTGTATCAGGAGCAGGTGCTTTGATTGGTTCTTCCTTTGGTTTATACTCATCATCTACTAAGCTAGCGTATTCTTCAATTATTTCTCTTTGTTTTCCACGCAAACTTCTTGGGAAATCAACCTTGAGTGTAACAATTTGGTCACCACGGGTGGTACTTCGGAGACGTTGAATACCACGGCCTCTTAATGCTATGTTGTCGCCTGGTTGAGAACCGGAAGGAACCTTCAATTCAACATCACCATCTACAGTTGGAATACGAATGCGACCACCCAACATGGCCTTGTAGAAGGGAATCTTTGCGTCGACAAAGATATCAGTGTCTTGTCTTCGGAATACCTTCGATGCTTGAATCTAGCGAATCAATGTTAGTAAAAACACATACATACACACACAATAGATTACATTTAATGTAACAAACAAATCACCGCTGGGACCATTACCCTTTATCGGTGCATCACCTTCACCAGCAACGCGTATTCTTGATCCTTGATCAACACCTGGAGGAACAGTGACTTTTACCGTTTTACGTTCTCTTACTTTACCCATACTATTACATGAAGCACAACCACATCCGGGAGGAACAGAGGAGCCTTCACCACTACATGCTTGACAGGTAGTTTGCATACCAAATCCACCACCCATCATGATGGTCTGAACACCTGAACCATGACATACGCTACATGTGTTCTTACTTTTGCCTGCTTTAAGACCACTTCCATGACAAGTCGAACAGTTTGTCACACGATCTACCTGAACAAATTTGGTTGCACCCTTTACAGCTTCCATAAACGACAATGTCAAGGGTGATTGAATACTATCACCGGATGAAGTTCTACCAAAGGGATCTCTCGAAGCACCACCAGCGGCCCCACCACCGCCAAATCCACCACCAAAGAATTGACTAAAGATATCATTGGGATCAAAACCGCCGGGAAAACCACTTCCATGAAATCCGCCACCACCTCCTGGTGCTCCTCCATCAAATCCATGACCAAATTGATCGTATTGTCTACGCTTTTCATCATCAGAAAGTATCTCATAAGCTTCTTGAATTTGAACAAATTTCTCTCGAGCATCTTTGTCCTTGTTCGTATCTGGATGATATTTTTTGGCAAGCTATAAATTATTTTGTTTAGCTTTTTTTTTTTTTTTTTTTTTTTTTTTTTTTTTTTGGAATATTGTTTTCCTTACACCATAATAAGCTTTCTTAATATCACTTGATTTTGAACTTTTGTCAACACCTAAAACTTCATAGGGATCTCTCTTGGCCGAGGTGGTAGGTGCTGTGCACATGTCAGTTTTTTATTTTGCATAATTTTTGAATTTACCAGTTGCGTGAAAACACCTCTGTAATAGGCCGTTAATATAAAATAATAGTAAAAAAAGCAATTATTCTTTACCTTTTGATAGGTGGGTGTAAACGTGCTTCCCAAAATACAGTGACCCTCTAAAAAAAAAAAAGATCTGTCAGGTAAAAAATGTCAAAAAAAGTTTTGCACCATTACGCTTTCTGGCTGTACTGATCAATCGTTTTGCTACAAGAGAGCCTGTAGCTTCTTGTGCTCTTAATACTGTTGTGAAAAGTACTGACGCTTTTCTCCAATGAACCCGAGAAGCCATGGTCTATTTCCGTAGTGCAAGAAAGAAAAAAAAAAAAAGAGTGAAAGAAAAAGGCAAAGTAAATCGGAGAAAGAAATAGATCGAGTGCCAGGGGCTTCAGAAGACAATGGAAAAAAAAGAACTTTTTTATTTTCAATGGTTGTTTCTAACCAATCTGTCTTCCTCGTCTTCCTCTTCTTCTTCTTCTATTTGAGTTAAAGGCTGAAGAACATCAAATTCATAACCATCGGGTCTTGATGCTTGTCTGTTTGTTCCATTGGATGAACGCCAGCCCTTGCGTCTGTAAAGGTAAAGACCGATGGCTAAACCAAACACAGCCATAGATCCAAAGATAGCATAGGCAGCAGTGATGTAGTCATTGACACTTTTTGATTCTTCACCAAGTTCCTCTTCTTCACCCATGAGCAAATCTGTGGATGAGGGCTCATTATCAGGTTTGATTCGAGTGGGTCTAGATGGTGTATCATCAGCATCTGTAGCTGTAGCTTCAGGTGCAGATACGGTTGATGTTATCTCATGTTCTGCGTCCTCATGGTACCCTATAGTTGTGTGAATAGGCGTTCCTTTGAATTCAGGGTCTTGCTCGCCATACAAAGTCAAAGTCCAATTGAGCAGACGCCCAGTGCTTTCTGGATTGCCCACATCGTAAATACTCAAAACCCAATCTCCCACTGGTTCTTCTTCCCTGTATTGAAGAATGAATATCCTTTTTTTTTTTTTTTTTGTTACACGCTTTGTTATTATTACCAATGCTTCACAGACATAAATTTCCAATTCTTTATACCAGCCTTACTTCTATCTAGTGTTCTTCTCGTGGCCAATTCAGACTTGACGTGACTGGGACTCTCCAGATTAATAATTAAGTCGCCACGTCTCTCATGTTCAATATTGACAGTAGCTGTGACATGCTCTAATCTCAGCAGTCCTGCTGCCTTTATCATTCCTTCGGTCACCTTGGCAGTGCTCTTGAGTGCTTTTCTCGATCGTTGACCCGTTGAATCAGGAATCTTTCTTTTTTTTACTGGACTGGGCAGATCAAGCCACGTTTGCTGATTGACCGATTTGAACTCTTTGGCTGCTTCTACCAAGGCGAACGCATCCAGTTTTCCATATCCGAATTTATGGTTGTAAATTCTTCCAGAGGGCAGTGTCTTCCAGTCACTATCCTCAGTCTGAATAGGAACAGCTGTCTGAACACACAAGTGTTGTAGATCGCGCCAGGTTAAATCGGGCCTTACAGAAAGTACAAGGGCAAAAATACCTGCTGCGTTAGGTGCGGCGGCAGAAGTCCCGCCATGTCTATCGGAACAATCACTAGCGCCTACATCTGTTGTTTGCTATTGTTTATAGTTAGTCTCTGTGGTGTGTGTGTGTGTTTTTTTTTTAAAAAAAAATATTTACAATGTATTCACCGCCGCCACTTGAATAAGCAACAACTAATTGAGCAGAACAAGACTCAGAATAAGGAGGGTGTGCATTGCTATGATCAATAGCACCGACGGTGATAGTATAAATACTATTTGTGTATCCATCAAAATTACAGTTATCACCCGAGGTGGCGCCATTACCTGTCGCAAATACATAAATTGACCCTTTTCCCCCTCTTCCTTTTTGAACTCCATTAACAAATGCTTCTGCCAAGATGCCTTTAGGTGCTTCCATTGTTTCTCCATTATCTGTAGGACCCCATGAACATGAAAAGATATGATTGTCTTGATATTTGTAATTGAGTGCAAGTGCTTCATCTGCATCTGTTAAATCACCAGAAAGAATACGCACACCTAAATCACCACATTAAAATCAATTGACTCGCTTTCTTTTTTTCTTTACCTGCTACTTTGGACTCATAAGCAATACCAACACCACATACATTATTTTTGACAGCTGCTATCTGTCCAGCACATCTTGTACCATGGGTATCATCCCAAAGCTTTGGCTTGGGTAATGGTTCATGATCATTAAAATCATAAGACCCTTCGGCATACTGTAGTATGCAATGTTTAGAGTAGCTCTACTTTCATAACTCCTCTTTTTTTTTTTTTTCTTACAAAATTATCTGCCAAGTCTGTGCTATTAAAATCTAAGCCGTCATCAAGAATCACCACATTGATTCCTTTACCAGCAATACCTTGTTTCCACACACCCGAAACGTTTAAATCATTACCAGGATTTATTTGGTTGATCTATATTATAATGGAAATTTTCGTTAGTTCCCCTTCTTATTATATTTGATTATTACCAAATGCCACTGCTTGTCAAATAATGGATCCAAAATACCAAGCGATTCTCGAGCATCTAAATATCTTTCTTGTGCTGTTGATGGTATAGGACCACGTTTTATTCTTCTTTTGGGTATTTGTTTCTCAATGGATTGAACCTTTGTCCATGCTTGTTCATCTCTTTTCATTGACTGTTTATATTTTTCAAATTCTTCTAATACACGATCTTGGCCGTCTTTTCTTTTTTCAAACGAGTTCTTTTCTGAGCTGATCATGTAATAACTTTCAAGTTCTCCAACTTGTCCTTCTAGACGAACACCCAGCTGGTGGGCAATGTGTTGTGCTACTTCTAATTCCCCTTCAGGAACATGGATGGTGTAATAATCTCGACTGGATTCACGTTTTCCAATATATTTGGCTTCAGTTGTGACAAGTAATGTAATGAAGGATACAAGGCTGAGTAAGCCAGTTCGTTTCACCATGGCCACTATTGTTTTAAATAGAATGAAAAAGTGAGCTTATTTTCTTGGCTTTGTATTTAATAAGCTTCTAAACTCAGATTGATATGAAATATCCTTTTTTTTCGTTCAAGGAAAGTCTAGATCAAATTTTTTCCTTTGCAATCATATTTTAATGTGTAAGCAATTGGAAAAGATAATTTAGATGATGTTTGAGCTTGATGAGGCTGACTATTTGAATACTTGAAAATAAATCAATATCTGAGTCTCACCTCAAAGTATGGTCCTGAAATGTTTAACTTTGGATGCAAAAAAAAAAAAAAAGTACCAGCAAACCGAAACATTTACTCCAATTAAATCCCGAAATCTCTGTTTCTTCTCTTATAAATGAAGAATATAAATAAAAAGGCGCACCTTTTTTCTCTTCAATGAAATTCATATTATCACTAAGAATATTACAGTACTTTAAAGCTAAGAATATCTATGTACAACAAGAAAGCTCGAGCGTATTACTGTAAAAATTGTTTCGTAACTCTTCCTTACTTTTGAATGATTTTGTTGTGATAATAAAGTGTATGAATTCGACTAAATAGACCCAATAGAAATCAAGAGTTACTTTCTTTTTCAAAGACTTGGTGTGGGCACGTATTAAAAAAAAATGAAAAAATTGTAGCAAAATAATCAGACTTGTATACTTAGGGTCTGAATCAATCCCTTTGTACGATTACTGTGAAGGGGGAAAAATGGCGTTGCTTTCCAAGATTGATCCCTGGGCACCCAAAAGTCAAATCCGAAGTCCTCAATATATTCAAAATATTACATGGTGATACCTCCATAACTAAGAACCGAAGCCCACTAGATGATATGTAGCCTGCCGTCAATCCTGACCTCATCGACGAGTTATGCACAAAAGAATTCCTCGAATGCAAAAACGAAGCTGGTACGACTATACTACAGTATCAAGCCGTAATGAGTCTCTTTGTACTTCTTTTATTAACAAAGTATGATTTGATTCGATATAAGAGTAGAAGTGCAACACACGTTCTGCGTATTGACTATACAAAAATAGTTTTTTTAAAATCATTTTTCGATTTTCTCCCACAAGTCTTTCAATTGCAAATTTAATTTTTTCGTTTTCATTTGAATTAAGGATTGTGTACTTCTTTCCTTTGTGTATGCGTATGTATGTATGAAGCATTTGTGCAGAAAAAAAAAAGGGACACATTGTGCTCAACAGATTTGTGCTTCAATGTAAAGTATTTTTTGTAATTTTTGAACCAGTCGCGAACCAAAGACAATCAATTGCTATAGTTAATCATCCGCTCACCGTAGATCAGGATAATTACATTTTCCGCAGTGACATAGCGATAATAATACTTATTTACCACCCGGGACGCCACTCAACATTCTACACCCTAAGCGACATTATGATTTATTAAAAAAAAAAAAAAAACATTGTATGCAGAAGCAAAGACTACTTAGTCACCAATAATATGTGAAGAAAGAAACGGGCCTGATTTTCTGAAAGAAAAAATAAACCTATTGGCTAATTACTTTCAAGATTCAGAAAACGACATTAGCAAAAATAAGCATAAATCTGAATATTTATTGGCATTGGACATCTACAGCTAAAAAATACGCACCAAGCAGCATCTCTATTGTCGCATCATCATCGACTGTAAAAGGCAAAATAAGACTGCCTTCAGTTTTACCCACTAAAAGAAGCAACAATGGTTTTTTTTTTTTTTTTTTTTTGCAAAGAAATGTCCAAAAGCATTTTAAAACCTGCAAAACTAACAAACAGTCAAAACAACTCTTGGTTTTCCAAATTTAATAACGATGCAAACCTATTCAGCTTTAGAAGTAAAGAGCAAGAAAGTAATGAAGACCTTGCAAACGAACTTTCACCCAAAGAACTTCGCCGGGTTCGGTTTCCAGTCCAAACAGACTTAGTTACAGAATGTATTTTGATCAAAGAAGAAGAAACATTGGAGAAAATAGTGAGTGAAACGATTCATGTGCAAACTTCGCTTCAATTATTATCACTCTATGAGCTTGTCTGTAAGAATAAACAAGAGCCGACAATTGATGCCTTTGTATCTACGTTAATTGTAAGAGAGGACTATATTTTTACTAGTAGAAAGAGAGGGAGAAAGAGAGAGAGAAAGATAGAGAGATAGAGAGAGATAGAGAGAGAAATAACATGTCTTTATATGTAATAGATGCAGCCCCAAGCTACCTTTTTGACTCGACTGGATTTATCTGGTCAACTTCTTACCAAACAATCTGTTTCCCCACTGGCAGATATAATGAGCATTGATTTTGGAATACAAGAGTTGAATCTCACAAATTGTGGATTAGAGGATGATGTAATATTACAAGCTCCCCCCTCCCCTTTGTTTTACCTTTTGTTTGCTGATATATAATTCTAGGCTGTGAAAATACTGATGCATAGTTTATTAGAAAATGACAGAGTTAAATATCTCAATTTAGCAAACAATCATAAATTGACGATATCAGCAATCAAGTACATTTCAGTTTATATCAAAGGGGTAAGCTTTATAAACATTATCACCAGATTAAAACCCCTCTTCCCCCTCCCCCTTTTTTTTTCAACAGTCGCATAAACTATTTACGCTTGACCTGTCTCTGAATCAACTTGATAAAAGAGCCGCACAATACTTGTTTGCAGCGACTACAACAAGTTCAGTTTCCCGATTAATCATGAACGGATGCGGATTGCGCACAAATGCACAGTTGGAAGTTCTTGTATCTGGCATCAAAAAATCACGTATACAGCACTTATCGTTACATCAAAACAGGATAGGACATCAGGGCGCACTTTCCTTGGGTGTTATGTTGAGAGATTATGAAAACAACTTGGGCGGGTCTCTGGAAAGCTTAGAATTGGATGGGAATGATTTGAACACCGGTATTCAATACATTGCACAGGCATTAAAACGAAACCAAAATCTACGCACTTTATCTGTTCGACAATGCAAATTAGATGCAAAGGGATGTGTACTTATTGGTGAAGCTTTGGCAAGTACTTTTCTTTTTAAAAAAGAAAAAAATAAGAAATATTTATTTATTTATTTATTTTATCTTTTAGAAATATAATCAGCGTTTAGAAAAATTGGATTTAGGCAATAACCCATCCATTTGTGTGCAAAGTTTAGAAGGAGTAAAGAAATATTTTGTAATGTTGGTAATATTACTAATACAGAACTTTCTTTAGCCTGTTGCCCTTAAGCAAGCACTTTTAGTAAATCGTTCTTTAAAGGATTTAGGCCTAATAGACACTGGAATGACAACCGAGGCAGTGATTGCTATCGCAGAAAGTTTAGCAGAGAACAAATCGTTAACTCGACTGGATTTATCCAAGAACCCACTTATAGACATTGCGGGTATGATGGCCATAGCTGTTTCTATTAGACTAAATCACAGCATTACATTTATCGACATCAACATATTGGTAAAAAAAAAATGCAAAAATACAAATGTGTTTAAAACTTATTGTTTCTTCAAGACAAATGATGAAGAAATGCTGCAGATACATCACGATATGCTGGCCATTTGTACTAGAAACTCTCAAGAAGCCAAAGAAAAATTAGATACTGAGAAAGATGAACCAAAAAACTCGTTAATCACAACTACACAGGCTACTGCCCGTCTTACTCTTCAGGAAAGATTAGAAGCAGTAACAAAAGGACAAAAGACAGAAGATGACTCCAAACTGATAGAGGAGGCCTTAGACATACTTGAACAAATATCAAAATCAGAATATGATGAAGACTTATTAAACAAGTGTAAAGAGTTGCAGGTGACAGTGTGTCAGAGAATACCAAATATATCTGAAGCATCTCAATTAGGTAAAGCCTTAAAAAAAAAAAAAAAAAAAAAAAAAACTCAGTTTTTTTTGACCTGCTTGAATAGAAATATTACTGGGTATTAATGACAAGTTAACTCTCTCTATTGAAAATTACTATCGAGAAATACCAGCAAAGTCGATACCTGATACTAACTTGGAAAAGATGCGAAATGAGATTGAAGCAGAAGAAGGAGCAGCCTTTTTGGTTGCTAAAAGACAGGAAATATCTATTGAATAAAAGGTATAGCCCTGGTTGTATAAAAACGCGTATTATTACATATTTGTATGTGTTTTATTTAAAGGTTATGATACATGTATATTTAAGCTATAAAGCGTTCTTCTTTTTTACATCATTACTTGCTTTTATCAAAGGGATGAGTGTTTGAACATCATCTCCTCTTTGAAGAAAAGGGTGCTGCAGCAATGTACTAGCTTCAGGTCGATTGTTGGCGTCTACAGTTAAAGATTGCTTCAAAAAGTCTCGAAGAGAATCCGATAATTCATCGGGATGTTGTAGTAAAGGTGTACCGTTGGTGGCAATCAAATAAAGTGCCCTTAACGGGTTTTCATGCAAATAAGGAGGCTCGCCTTCAATCATTTCAATCATCATAATACCAAGTGACCAGATATCAATCTTTGGACCATATTCTTTACGTGTTACTACCTCGGGTGCCATCCAATAAGGTGTGCCGACCATGGTTGTTCTTGTCTCAGAGTCATTCAGTCTTGCACAAAAACCAAAATCAGCTATTTGGGGGTGGGTTCAGTATTTAAATATAAAAAAGAAAATTAAACTTACTTAGTTTGACATGTCCATTTAACCCCAACAAAACATTATCAGACTTGATATCACGATGAATAATACCTAGCTCATGCAAATGATATATACCCTCTAATGTTTCTCGGCATACTGTCGCTATTTGACCCTCGGTCATCATACTAGTTGTCACAATGTCCGTCAACGAGCCACCTTCCATGTATTCCATAACTACCCATAGTTCATTGGTAATCAAAAATGAATCAATGTAATTCACAATGTTCTTATGTTGAGCTTCTCTCATCACTAAAATTTCATTAATAATCACTTCCTTCTTTAATTGTTGGGCTAGATTCATTTGTTTGATAGCCACAGACATGTTGGTATCTACAGATTGAGCCGTGTAAACGCCTCCAGAGGCGCCTTGGCCCACCTTGATCATGTTTCTATAGAGCTTTGTGGGATCTGCATCAGTACAAATGGCCTGAAGATCTGCAATGACTTGAGAATCTTTAGCCGCTTCCTTTTGTTGTCGTTGCTCTCGTCTCTGCTTTCGGGACTGGTCAAGGTAATCAAGGTCGGGATCTAAGGGTGCCGGCGCAGTTGCAATATAAACAGAATCCTGCTGCGGTACAATGTGTTTCGGCTTTGAAGAGGTAGGTGGTTTGGGTGGTGGCTGCTTTTTGACCTCTGGACGAGCTGGTATAGGAGGAGGGGGATGGGTGGGTCTTGAAGGAATCACCGGTTTGGGTTCAATAGGTCTCGCGCGCTGTGGTAACGGTGGTGGTATAATGCGAGGTTGGACATTGTCAAATTTTTCCCAAACAGTATCCTGATTTGATTCTTTATAAAATTCCAATACATCCAATACGGCCTATATATAATATCATTCAAGCTTAGAGCCTGTCAACCCTTTTTTTTTTTCCCCTCTCTTAATAAACTTCCCTCCCCTTGTAGATCTTACCTGAGGATTTTGTTGCTGTTCCTTTTTTGTGATACCGCTTTGTTGAAGCAAAACTTGCCATTCTCTTGGCATTCCTGTAAACTCTCCAGTTTCTGAGTTAAAACCGACATGCGTTAAATGAACCATGTTGTAAGGAGAAGATATTTTTGAATGAATAGGATTTGAGGTTGTTTGTGTGGATGTACTGTGATTCTGAACTGGCCATAGTTCTATAGCATTATGAGTTAACAATACATTTGTATATGTATATACAATCTTACCACTAACACTACCAACCATTTTTCCAAGCATGCCTTTGAGTGTTGATCCACTTTTTTGTGCTATAATTAGAGTGGAGGTTGGCAACTTTTTGCCGTTTGTTTGTTTTTGAGCTTTTACTACTGAAGGTCTTGGTGGAGGAGGAGGTGGGGGTGGAGGAGGAGGAGGAGGAGGAGGAGGAGGAGGAGTAATGGGAAATTGTGTAATCTGTGCTGCATTGTCGTTTTCTAATAGTGCTTTGATATTTAATGGTTTTGGTGGAAGCGAGGGGGGCTGTGTTTTTTTGGTTGTCGAAGGATTTTTTGTCTCTGATTTACTGTTGAATAACTTAATTTGTGCAGAAACAATACCAGCTGTTGGAGAAGAAGGGGGATCCATTTTTGTTTTTCACCAATGTCATTAGAATGGCGTGTTTTGTATTTAAAAGTTTACGCTTTCTTTTAAAAAGGTGAACAAAGAAAGAAAACGCGGAATTTTTAGAATTTCAGCGTTCTTTCAATATATTCCAAGAAAACGGCGGGCTCGGGGGATGTATTTATGCTTCACTTGAAGGTTCAAAGAACCATTTCATTGTAATGTTAATCATTATGACGTTTTTAAAGCACTAGATTAAACTGTAAAATGATTTTGATCTGTTCCTTCAAAGAACTGTGTAAGATCAAAAAAGTATTGGGCTGTCTTTTTTTTTAAAAAAAACTGATATAAAGATTCTGTCACTCATAAACTGCGCCAAGCAAAACAAAAAGCAAATCCTTTTCACATATTATCTCAAAAAATAATCAAAAGATTGTCATTACTTTACTGTGTGAGAGTTACCCTTTTTAAAATGACCAAGTATGGGGCTTAGCCATTGAAGATGACCAAGCTTTAAAACGGGGGAGGGGAGGCAAGGCTGCTGTACTTTTCAGTCATTTATGAAAGCTCTTCAGTTGTAACTAAGCTTTTCTTAAAAGCACATGTTTTAATAAAAAAGAATATTTACCACTAAATTAGAGACAACTGTAACGTCTTTGGGTAAAGGGACGCGAAAGCCACAGAAAAATTGTAAACAGGATTGGTGAACTTCAATAAAAAATTCACAGAGCAACTAACATGCATAAATGTGTATTTTTATGAAAAAAAAATTCAAGAAATCATTGTTCGAATGAAAGCCAAAAAAAAAAAAAAAAAAAAAAAAAAAAAAAACGAACGCGTTTTTTTTTTAAGAATCTATAATGTTTAACCGAGAAACACTATTTTATAACTCTTGTGGTCCTTTTGAATGTTGCTCTTACTATCAGCTAATAATCATACGTATGCCATTATGCCGTATCCTATGAATTCTTTACCACGGCGCCTAAACCAGTATAACATGTTTAAGACTTTTTTTGGTTTGATTTAGTTTGTGAAGGGAATTTATTTTACCCGACTATCGGTGTAAGTTTTTGTCTCGGGCTTCGTGTTGATCTTTATCCTTCAAAAAGATAATAGCAGCGAATACAAAATAAATCAGGGTTATGACCATTCTTGAACAAATAAAAAAAAAAATCTGTAATCAACAGCAATCGAACACCGTTAGGCGATCTCATTTAAGCAAATATTTTTAAGATAACTGAAAGCGAATACAGTTGGGATGAATATCATCCGCAAATTACTCTTTGGCTTCTTTTTATACAGAAAAGCAGAAATACTAAAGCATTTTGTACCGATATTTTTACTCATTATCGATAATGTTGTCGTTCATACAACTTAATCCATGATGCCTGACTTTCATAGATATGGGGAAAGAAGAAGTTATTTTTGCTATTGAACAAAAACAAAACAAAATGCAGCTCAAAGGGCATGTATTCCATTCGAAATTAGAGTGGAGTTAACTAAGATTAGTTTAGATACCAATTTGTTTCAGAGGCTATGTAAATGATGTATGCTTTTGGTATTCATTCAATAGCAAAGATAAACAAAAAGAATCTTTATTGTGAGTATTTCATTGCTTTGATATATTTGTAAAGCTTGACACAACACACTACAGTATACATGTCTATCTTGACATGATATTTTTAATCTGAGAAAATAAAGAAAAATTTTAATAAACAGTCCTCACAAAAAAAGTATAAAAGAAGTGAAAAAGTAAGCAATTCTTTTTTTTCTTTAGTGACCGTACTCTACAGGATCTGTATGCAGTACATCTCAATTCTACGTTTTTTAAACGAGATACCAATTCAAAGTTAGTCGATGATTTTGAGTAGCTCTTCTTTTGAGTGAAGTGTGGTATTCGCTATCTCTCTGAGTAGTGGATGCCAGTTGATGATCTCGCCTGTCTTTATTCCAAGGACATGGCAGGGAAGACGCTACAAGTCTGATAACTTTTTTTAAAGTAATTACAAATGAAAAAAAGGAAAAACAATAGTTGTGGCTTTTCTTTATAATCCGAAATAAAGCCGGATAATAGGATGTTTAGTAGTACGTATGACAATTTTTTTTGACAACAGGGAGGAGGGTAAAGCCCGACATTAAAATAGTCGTTGTTTTGGAATTTAATGTCGTTAAAAAAAAGATGTGAATATTTATCAGCCACAACGGCAAAGTCCTTTATAGGCAAGTGGTACATGCTTCGCAAAAAGAACTATCCGTTCAATTCTGTACGATCTAATGAATTATTCTTTTAAAATAATCATGGCTTTTTCTTTTAGTAGCTAATTAGGAAGTATTATACTGTATTTTACAAAATAAAGAGTCTCATTTACTTTTTTTTTTAATTACTGTCTGAATTACCTGTCAAACCTATTTAATATGATTATAAAAAATTTCGGCACAGCCATAATCTTAATTGCGCCCTTGATTAAAAGAGATGAACGTATGAAATTTTTAAGGTTATTTTTATTAAAAACAAATATTTTTTCATGATTTGCAAAATACATTACTTCAAGCAAAAAAAAAAAAAAAAAAAAAAA